>JAOVYW010001198.1:0-16568 GCA_025775045.1 Hiodon tergisus | reverse complement strand
CTTTATGTAAAGCGTCTTTGTGACATGGCAACATGTGAAAAGCGCTGTATAAAAATAAAATTGATTGATTGATTGAGAAACTGAGTGTTGATGAACTAAAGGCTATATGTGAATTTGTACACCCACCACTGTTAAAGGTGTAAGGAAAGTAAGGGGACTTTTCAATAATAGCAGGACTCCTATATCAAACAGTAAACCTTTTAGCCGGTTCGTATCACACCCGATAACCGACCTGCTAAAAGGTTCACTGCATGCGCATGATTAAATTTATGGGGGAACAGAATGGGACCAGGCGTTCATGAAACTAAAAGAATTGCTGTTCTGCTCCAGTTCTAGGTTTCCCCAATCCTGATATCCCATTTAATCCTTGTCCATGAGAATTAACATGTGTTAGCTGTTTTAACACGAGACTATGGAGGCTTCTGTGGTTCATTTTTCATAATGGACTCACTGGGATGCTGAAAAGAGTTACAGCTTTAAATCCAGCATCTTTTATTGTCCTCACCCAACGAGGGTAAGCCTCACTTCCAGGGTTAAAGAAATGTATATCCCAGGTGCATTAAAACTTTACGTAGACGAGTCATATTTTTATGTTGAGGGTCATAGACACTCTGGATGGGTGTCTGTACTTCCGGCAGTCTGCTAGTGAAGCATGGCTCAATTCCTGGGGTATCAGCACAAGTAGTTGAGTTATGGGCCCTGACAGCTGCAGCGGGATACAAGGTACAATCTATACAGACTCTAGATATGTTTACGGTGTTATGCATGATTACCTCAGTATTTAGACTAATAAGGCTTTCCAGGCTAATAAATGGAGAATGAATGAATAAACAAACACTGTCTATGACTGAGTGGTATGATAAAGGACAAGTTTTTTTGTTTGGGAGTGTCTAATGGAAGAGGAGATTTAGACTCCATGGGCATAATACAGTCAACTCTCTATAAAACTATATCGATTTTTCTGACTGGTTTACTTTAGGGTTTTGCATGCAATTGGGATCTGGGCCAATTTAATTCACAAGTCCATAAAGTGAATCTACTAGCATTCCAAATGAGGCCCAAATTAACATCTGAAGCAATGAGCAAGACGAATCTCAATCACCTATGAAACTAGAAAAACACTAAACTAAATCACAAGAGCTGATAAAGAAAGCAAGATCCCATGTGATATTAAGTTATATTTGCTAAAGAGATTACACAAGAGTCAAATCCAAGAGCAGCAGAAGGAGCTGACGCCCACAGTCTGTAGAATTCCACAAATCTGTGGGGAAAAAAACTGAGAAAAAAGGCCTGAAACCCACTGTGTTTTAAAATTAGTGTGGGAATTTGCCTTAATTAACTAAAGTCTATATGAAAAAGCAACATTTTTATGACAAAAGTTTCATGTGTTTCACTAGGCTAAGGTAAAAAATAAATTTGCACCCTGACAACATATTGCAAATAGTTCTTGTTGTTTATGAAGTAAAACTCTGTTATTAAATAATTCATACTTCAACTTAAATAGCCATTGTATAACTATTTCCAAAGGAAAAGTATTTGTTTAAAAGGGCTGTATTATTTTCCTATATGATAAAGCAGCTGGTTGTTGTGTCTCCCGGTGGCAGGGGCATGTGACACAGCCCTTGATGGTGTTTGTCTCTTCAGCTTTTGCATTGCAATCATGGAATTCATTTGCAGCCCTGGCAGTACATGAGACACATCTCCCCCTCAACGTCTTAGCATCTTTCCTCAGGGCCAGCTTGAGAACTTCACAGCTGTGTAATTCAACAGTCACAAAACACACACTTTTTTTTTGTATTTTGAGCATTGAATAAGGCTGCTGGAGATCTCTAAGACATACCCTCCTCGCCTAATGAAAGGGAGTCCTCACTCGGATATGGTGCTTGTAAATTCTGGATTATTAAATTTTTTTAGTAAAGCACTTAAACGTTAAGGAGCTATGATAGCTGTGGCCTTTAATTATACTGTGGGGTATAAGTTAAAAATAACTAAAGTGCTTAGTTTATAGACATTTCATTAAAGTGAGAAGTATAATTCCAATCTGCATATTACAGTTTTACCGTCTAATTTTAATGCTACTTTATAGGTTCTAAATCGTCACAGACAAAACTCCCAAGTGTATGTATATAAATTTTAGGGTTTAGCTGAAAGCGGAGGTGACAAACCGAAATCAAAATCGGTCCAGGTTTTGGTTGTACATTTGGACATCATCCTCATCCTAGTGAAAAACAGCACAGAGCTGCTCTGATGTGATAAAGCACACCACAGAATTCAGTAGTTAAGATCCTATTAACAATGACCAAAACGGTAATGTAACATCACGTGCCCAAACACCCAGCAGAAAAAAAACAAACAAGGGCAGGGACAACAGCACAGCATCGATTATCTTCAGGATCATTGGTAAAATTCTTGAATGAAAGTAATTTTTTCCAGCATCCCATAAATACAGAGATCCTGATAAGGGTAAGTAGGATGGTAATTGTAAAGGCTCTGCCACAGGAGTGCCTTTGCTAAATACTCGGGAGGTTCTACAAAAGACTACAGAGACAAAAAGTTACAGGTATGGACAAATCAAACCTTTGGCAACCTGCTGATCACACTAACATAACTGTATGTAATAGGTTTTTTTATATTTATTTTTTATATACGTAGAAGAAATAGGGTACTAAGGTAGAAATAAGAAAATGTTGTTAAATAGAATTTTATAAAATGTAATTAGTGGGTTGTCAAAATTATGGTCTCAGCCTAAATCTCAATATGGATGTTGAATTTTGTGTGTTGGGAGTTTTTTGATGATTTTTGGCAGTGGAATTGTTTTTTTGATTATTTTTAAACAAAAATATAATTTGTATGATACAACAGAGTAAATTAACTTCAAATTACCAAAAAAAAAAAAAAAGAAGGAAGAAAGTGAACAGGCTTCAAAGGTTACTATTTCTAATTAAGAAATAACCAGCAGGTGGATCTGGCATAAACATCACATCAAAATGCTATATTTAAATTATTTAAGATGTCCAATGGCCATGTGCATTGATACATCTGGAGTAATCAACATGTAACAATTAAATAATACCAAAGGCACCCAATTAAAACGGAGTAAAAACGGCCAATGAAAAGCCATTAAATAACTTTGTACAGCAATGAGAAAGATAAATATTTCCACAAAAAAGCCATTAATTGCTTCAATTATTTATCCAATTCTAAAACAATATAATAAATATTTCAATAGATTTTTTTATTTATTACAAAATATAACGGAATATGCATATTTTACCTTCCCTTGCATCTCACCACATTTTGTATGCTGCCATAGTCTATTCCTTTTGAGACTACATAATGGTCATACAAACACTGAATTGAATTTTACTCTACCTCCCCTGGCTTGTCAGCTTCTAACTGCATTCTGCTTTTCTTGAGCAGGGTCTGCAGAAACTGGAGTATGACCACCGGAATTTTTGTCCTGCGCATTGCACCACTGCTGGAACACAGCCCACGCGTAGCCTGGGAATGAGTGGGAGCTGTGCTAGCATTTTGTAGGGTGTCAATCACCCTTCCAGAAAGTTCCAGTCAGCCTAGTTGGAGCCATTCAGGGGCCAAGCCACAGCTGCACAACTCTTCAATTTGCCAGTTCCCACAGAGGGCCTCTCAGGGCCAGTGTGGTGTTATCAGCAGGATGCTAACTTGTTCCTGTCTGATCTTTTCCAGGCAGCGTGGGAACAATGCTATTGGAGGGACCCTGCGTCTCCTTTTATGGAGAATCCTTTTATGAGGTCATCTCCCTGGAGGCAAACAGATCTCCATTCTGTATCGTTATGAACCTTTTTACAGGTGGTCTGCAGCCATGTATGTCATTCTAGGTGAGCTCCCCGGAGTGCGCCTGTGACCTGAGCAGGATCTTGGTAACCAGGCACCAGAGACTGGGTGACCTCATGTAGGACACCACCGCTGTGTCGCCCATCCAGACAAGCACGTGTCCCTTAAATTTCCTTCTAAAAGGACTGCAGGCTCAGCAAAACTCCCTGCAGCTCTGACTGGGTTGTGGTGCCAGTGTCTCAGAGGGCCCCATTCACCTTGCATACCCTGTGCATTCCACACACCACCCCAACTGCAATTGGAGGCGTCCGTGGGGATCACCTGCCTTCTTGTCACCTCACCCAGTGGTAAAACTGTACGCGTTTCCACCAAGAGAGTGCTCAAGGGAAACAATGTTCTTGCAATTGGGGTTGAAGAGTGGCTCACGTAATTCCCTCCCAGGCCCAGCCTGGAGAAGTATCCAGTTACGTGTGTTGCCATCAATCATTTTCATGTAAATGGATATAGCTTCGACTATTCAGTAAGACCGTTTGCAGGTGACAACTATTTTGACGGTAGAGTTGCAAAATTCATATTCAAACTGTCAGACATCTCATTATTATTATTATTATGCTACATGTTACTAATGTTACTCTAATTCTCACCACATAATCCATGACAAAATATAACCAGCTGTAACTGTTCAGTTCTTAGTTACCACCTGTAACTAAGCACTCCAAAAGAGAATTTAAACATAGGACAGGGGTGAACAGGGCACTTACATATTCTAATATTAATCTGCAGTGCACAACTCAACAGCTACCAATAACTGAAAAGCATCCTATCGAAAACAGTTTGTCATATCACAAATGCATTGCTTGTTAAATTGGAGAACATAGGTTGTCCAATTGTCACCATTAATCATGACGTTGGCTAAAATCCCAGACAATAGGTACAAATCAGGTAAGAAAGGTGGTTTCCAAGTTATACTGGGGCCTTTGGTACCTGCGGTACTGGGCTCAGAGTGTTTATTAAAAGTTGAATAGTTATAGGAACAAAGTAGTGGCTTCCAACTCAGGGATCTATGGACTGTCTAAAAATTGTGATAAGAGCCTTGAAGCTTCAGCAGTACGTACAGAATGGTATGCGTGTAATAGTCCTCAGTGAGGAGTAATTCAAAAGGGTTAATGCCATTTGCCAAACTTTCAACTCAGTACTCAAAACAGCCATGTCAAAGAAAACTATTGTTATCTTTGTATTGGTATCAAGGATACCACTATACACTATACAAAGGATGAGGTAAAAGGTAGAATTTATTTCCATCTTGAGTCAAGCAGTGTTCAGTGCTTGCCATGCCTGTGGTCACCTGGGGCACTGGGTGAACACGAAGTAAAAGGCTGTAAGATTAAAAACAGATCTAGACAGACCTAGATTTTTTTTTCCATTAAGAGGATATGATGTTTTATGCTTGACAGAAAACCAGGGAATCGTAAAGGTAACTTATTAAAATAATTCACCACAAGTACAACAGAAGCACTCACAGCATTAGTCAGAATCAGGGAATTTTACAGGTTACAGATAATTAATTACATGATCTAATAAGATACATTTGGGATAGTATAGGAAGTATAGGGTGCACAGAGGGCAAGATAAAATGTGAAAAATGTGAGAATGAACAACAGTGTAATGAATCCATGGGGGGAGAAGGTGTGCCTGTTATCACAGCTGTGGAGTCTACAGCGCTTTACTAACCTCTCCCACTGAGGTCAACCTACCCTATTCCTTGCCTTCCTATTAAGGGGAATCTCATGGGATTATACTGCAAGCACTCTACTGTAGCCTGACTAGTTAGAAAAGCAGAAAACCAATGTGAATTTAAGATGGAAAGCATAATGTTGGGTTTATAATGTATAAGTTCCAATGTTCCAAGGAAACATATTTCAATCACTTGTGAAGATGAGAAGATTCATATATATGGTTTTCAGCAGTTTGTTATTACTTGAAAATTGTATAGGACTTATTACTGCTAAATCATTTCTGTTTCAATTACTTTAAGAAATATAATGATAGATACATGGACCCATTTTGAGCTGGCTGGGGCTTTTCCAAAGTAAAATTGGTCTAAACTTTAACTTTAGTTGGTTAAATGGGGACAACTTCTTGAGCATTTTAACTTGGGGCAACAATTATCTCTTGAGAACATGGATTGTAGTCAGAAAGGTTTATATCTGACAGAAGAATTACTCATGGACCAATTTTGTTTAAACGCCTGATATATATATTATTTTATGCTTAAATGACCGTTCAAATCATTATAGTTTGATTGGATTATCCCTCACATGACTTGAAAAAAGGACATTAAAACAAAAACACAGATTGATAAAGAATGAGTACCTTAAAGTATCAGTAAACCACTTTCTCTCCTACATCTCAAATATCGTTTTACACACACGTTATTTTTTCTGAAGCTTGTCATTATAAGGGCAGAGTACTGCCAAGAGATTAAATTGTGACAAATAGTTGCAGAGATTGGTCATAAATGAGTTGTCAGATTTTCATGGAATGTGGTAAACACTTGTTGACTCTTCTTGAAGGCGTTTTGGGGATTAGCCAGTAAAGTTATATTTTTTAAAAAGGCCTTAAAATTAATTCGATTGACTCCACCTAGGCCTACATATCCTGGAATATTCAATGTTTTACACATTCAAAACTAAACTAGCAATGCAACGTAATTCAATTTATAAAATTAACATTTTCAGATCAATGATATATAGTGACAGTGTTTGGCATCATTTTAGTACATCCAGCAAGTCAGGTTCCGGCACTGAGTCCACAGAACCAGGATGGGCTGGTTCTGGTTAGGTTTTAAATTTTGAAAACAACTTACATTTCAGCCTAAGAAAAATAACTAAACAATATAATGACTAAACCAGAAAATAGCCACTCTGACAGTATTCTCAGGACGTGACTTAATCATATAGCTTCAAACGAACCGTTTAGTTGAAGAAGCCCAACAGCCCATGGTATTTGTTCTATATGCCTCCACCAGCAACAAGTGTTAAATTACAATGGGAAGAGAAAAAAAAAAAAAAGCTTTTATACATTTATGAAACAATTCCTCTGTGTCTTTGTCATATAAGGTTTGCCCAAAGCACCCCCATCTGCATTTATTTTGAGAACTTATCTGGGCTGCCACAGTGCGCTTTTTGCTGACCGATGTTGTCACTGAGAATATACTGCATAGTGCTGGCATTTGGGATTTTATGTAGAAGTCTATTTGCTTGCTAAAACTTTTTTCTTCACTACTACACAATTTATTACACATTTTTAAGGAAAATAATTTTATCTGAATCTGATTCATATAATTCCGTGATTATGATGCTAATAATCAAAATGGTATTAAAGAAGTGAAAGATTTTTAAAAAATTAAGAAATTGGCCACCACACTGACATCACGTCCACATAAACAGTTAGCATTCAAGTAAGTTTACAGACTATTTTCACTAATGACATGAGTCTGGCAAATAAAGTTGACAGTCAATAAACATTCTAGGCTGTTGTAAATAGAGTTGTAAAAGGATTGTATTCCCCTTCACATCAACTGAGAATAGAGTCACCATTGTGAATACAAACTGCCTCCCCCTGACCCTCCAAGAATGTCAGGACTGATATCCTGTACAATTTAGTGGTTGCACTGAAGCATAAATCTCAGCATCCAGGAGTCCACATCCATTAAACAACAAAAACATTAAGAGCCATCATTAAGTGCTTTGCTAAACTGAAATCTAGCCTCTCTGCAAATAGGCTATAGTCCCTCAATCAGTAGCATCTAACCCTTTCTAGGCTACTGGATTGTAGGCCGACATTTCAATTATCAATGGTGGTACCACCTAGACATAAGCTTTAAATCAAACGCATCTGGAAATAATTCTGGCAGTCTCTCACGAAGAAAAGTAATACAGAGGCAGGGTAAGGGCTCAGTAGTTTAGTATAACAAACCTTGAAAAAACAGTAACAACTGAGAACTACCCAGAAGTGTTGGTTTGAAACATTAGCCAGCCAAACAGAGTAAAAAGATCTGATCAGATTTTACATTTGCCAAAGAAGGATATTGAGTACAAATATCCTGTTGCAGAGGTGTATGTAGAGGTATAAACTTGCGTGCCTATATCCAATAACTATTGGGCTGAATCCCCATTCATAATCCCATTCACATAGGCATCTGAAAGCCAGCCAGATATCTTGTGAAATAAGACCATTCTGCGTGTGAGACTGACAAACCCCTGTGGTTGGAGGAAGCCTGAGAGAAGAGGAAGAGACACAATGACACAGAAAACAAAGCGCTTGCTCCACAGTCCCAGTTGCTGCCTCCCAGGTGATGAGGCTGAAATAAATACTGTAAATAGAGCAAATGTAACAGAAGTCTGTATGAAAAACCCCTTCAAGCTTCACTAGAGCTTGGTTCAAGTTAGGGTGATATAGCCATTAAATAATATCGCAATATTTTAGTCTATATCATGATACATGATATACATCTCGATATTTAAAAATCTCCTCTAAAGCACTTCATAAATGCTTGATTTAACCCTTTGATGCATACAATCACACCAGCATGACTCTAGTAATCCCTTCAACATACGTCTGCTTTAAAACATTGTTTATATTCATTAGTGGTTTCTATTTTTAGATTTTAAACGTGGATGCAAACCAGGAAATTGCACGCATCGGGTCTTAACAGCTGTTAAATGAAAATGATAATGACATGATGTAGGACTACATACTGTATCCTAGTTCTACAGAGCTCAAGCTCAACCAAGACCCTTAACAGAGCTCAAAGCAACAAAACTGCATTAAACAAGAACATTCCTGCTACCTTTTGTGGCAACGGTTTTGCTGCATATTTTGCAGATAAGTTGTTTTTTCAACATCCTCTTTGCGATATCCAAACCACCGCCAGTTGATGGATCCATTTCTTTTCAGAACCAATTCATTCACCTCCATATTCTATTACCGTTCCCGAACTTGACACTCGTTTTGTTGCTTCGCTTCTTTCACTCTCTCTAGACTCTTTCCCTGTTCTCTCCAGATACAAAAACACACGTCTCACGACTCTCACCTATTTTTGTGTCTGTGAGAGGTAGAGAAGCAGAACGCAAAAATCAAGTCTCATACCGGCGGCTTAAAAAAACAATTTGTACTTGATGTTAGTGAAATAGTAATTTACTACATTGCGAGCAGAACAAGCCGCAATACACCAAGTATAATCGCCAAACCCTAGTTCAAGTTTACGTAAAATCATTCATGGACATCTCTGCTAATGCTATTCATTAGACTGACTGACCAGACATTCCAGATGTTTTAAAATACTCCTTCCCAGGAAAAATATCCTTGTGAATTTCCCTGGAAAATTATTGGTCAGCAAGCAAGCTAAATCAATGTACTAAGAAAAAACATAAAATTGCAAAGTGTGCACAGACTCAAGGAAGAAAATATCATCTCTACACAGACATAATCTGATGGTTAAAAAAAAATCTTTATGTAGCACACTAGGGTTCCGGTCAACAGTGTTTCTGGCACTGGATGAGGAAGCGGTGGTTTATGTCATTTTTTATTTCGTATCAATAGAAAAAAAACAAAACACCTTGTCAACTACCAACAAAATTAAAACTGACAATTCAGTTGAAAAAAAATTCTTAATCCAAGCCTGTAGCGTGAAAAAGATTTTCATTGTCAAAATTAACCTGAAATGGAAATGGAAAAAGACTCCCCTGGCTGGCTGCAAGACAGATACTTGTATTAAGGTTATACCAGATATGTTATTATAGTCTACACTAATATTGCACAATTAAGAACAATAAGTTCAGAAACTGGTTTTTAAAAAGAAGGGATTTTATTTAAGAAATGAATGTTTGAGAAAAATTTTTTTCCTTTTAACATTTTAACTCAACTTGGTTAGACTTCTATATAAGATCAAGCTGATAAACAGTGAAATTTTATCACAGCCTTTTTGGTTCATATTTAAGTAGGTAGCCAATAATTCTTGAGGACACTATACAATAGGCACACATACAATTTCATGGACAGCTGGAACACTGAGAGGTTGCACCAACTCTCAGTAGATGCCGGTTTGTCAAAGAAAACAGATGTTCACTTGGCTTCCTCCTTTTCCACTGAGACTGATCTTTTCCATGCTCGGCAAGAAACACAAGACAGTGTCCGACTCCACTCATTCCAAAGCCAAAAAGGGTTCTATAAAACCTGTCGTCAGAAACAAACACACCATTTGGAACCATTACTTATTAATTTATACTGTGTATAGCAAGGCATACCTCAGAGCAGATAATAACCCCTTTAATATGTTAATCCATACCCAAGCCTCGTTCCCCATCTAATAACCACATATGGCGAGTGTTGACGATCCTCATTTCAAAATGCATTGAAAAGTGAAAAAAATTAAACTGAACGAGAACAGAACGTGCATGCCACTATCATTTGTTATAGTTTATTTTCATGCTACTGAACCATTATATTCGAAGTACCCAAGATATAACAGCACAATAGAGACAGAGCTTATTTATATAGTTTACCCTAGTATAGCATCTAGCATTACATTTATATTAGACCCCAGTTTACTCAATCAATTTTATTTGAAATCAATAAAATCACTGTAAAAATGTTTAAGGAAAATGTCTAAAACATAGAAGTTTTTTCTGAATGCAGAAATACAATAGATTTCAATGCATCAGCGTCCCATGTATTACATACAATCCTATCTTGTCCCTGTCATTAAACCAGTTTAATATTGGCGATTAAGGGACCAAATAATTTTTTTTTGGCAACATTCAATTTCTTTGTACAAGTAGAAGAAATTAGATACTTGCATAAATTTTTTTCAAAATACAATCTTATTAAATGTAATTAACAGGGGTGCCTAAGTTTTGATTTGGTCCAAGCCTAGTCACATAAATTAATGAGAAAAGAAAAATCCAAAAGAAAAAATATAATTTAAAATAAAACTTTTCAGGCTTCTTTTACTAAATGAATATAATTATCAAAATCAAAATCTTTAATTATAAATTTTTTAAATTACTATTCATTTTGTAACTTTCTTTGCTTTATAACAAGAAGCACGCATTGTAGAGAAACTTTAGTTTTTTTCATTTTTATTTCATTTCTCTGGTAAAATATATGTTGGAGATACTTTCTCAATATTTGATACCTTGATGACCGGATTCAAAAAGTAAATGTTTGCAGCAGTGACTGTAACACAAACATGGCTGATGATGTGCGTGTGCATCAAGGATGTCATCCCGTTACTGTAGTTTGAGTCATGGAGCCAGAGAAAACCATCAAATGATTTGCTATACTGGTCCAGCTGCAGAATAATTTTTTTTTAAATCACCCTTTCACACTGGCACAAGGTTCTCGTCTTCATCTTAAGAGCAGACAAGCTTCAAAAGGAAAACAAACTATTTGCCTTAATAAATGACAGGTAAACTGGAAACACGCATCAGCTTAGCAGGGGAACAGTTATTGCCAGTAGACTCTGCTGCCAAGGCAAAGGGAGGCTAGAGAGGGGTAGGGCCGGAATGGTAAATGTAGTAGTGCATCCATTTAGAAAGACCGCTTCACATCTGACAATTCAGTATTAAAAAAAAAGTATTAAAATTATACGAAAAATTCTGAGCCCTAGTTTTGGTCTTTGGCATGTTTTATTCATTTATTATGTTTTAATACAAAATACAGCTATCTAATAATAATAATCTTAACCAAGTTGGCACTGAAAACACCATCAACTCTCAGACAACGATCAAACAATGTTTTCTAGTTTCAAACTACTGGTAATTCAACTGGTGAGTCAGACACTGGATTATTCGTTTCTGACCTGTTGAAGCCAGTGTTGCACACAGAGTCCTCTGATTGAATAGCACTCCCATCACCAGCAGTGACAGCAAAGTTCAAAATACCAGTGGAAAAGTTCAGTGGGACACTGGCAAGCTTAAAGGAGTCTTTAATTAGGTCTATGAAATATATATGTTTTTTCTATTTCAGTATTGGCTATGGAACAAAAGAACGATCAGTGTAACTGATCTTACAAGGAATCTCTTTGTGAAGCTGGAGAACATACAGGCCCAGCAAATGACTATAATTAAGCAACATGAGGAAATGTAATTAAGGTTTTAGTATTTTAACATAACTCAATGACAATTTCCCTCAGAAGATAAAGGATTTTAAAAAGGATTTATGCCTCAAAGTTTTAGCCTCGGTTATGGATACATTTTCCTCTTTTATGGTTGATCTGGATATTGTCTACAGAGGACATCTAAAGCACCCTTCTTTCAATACCAGACAGCTTTCCTGACTTTAAAGTACAAATTACTTTGGGACATAATATCAAACGTATGACTGCTTTTACCAAATAATGGCAAGAAAGAGAGAAACTCAACCCAGTACAATGATATTTATCATATTTTATCACTTTATAAAATTAAACCACAACTGTAGAAACAACATTCTGAAGTTAGCTGCAGTGATCACAGCTGCACCTGGGGGTATCCCTTGGAATATCGGCTACGGCGATATTAGCATTTTCCAGAAAATTTTTTGTCAGAAACACCGTGATCTGTATAGCCACTGTAAATGATCGTCCAATTGGTCAAATAACTTGGTATTGTTTGCGTCGTTAAACCACTGTCTCGCCAGTTAACACAGAAACGTGCTTAATGCTGCCACCGTAATGGACACTTCCTGCATGGTGTGTCGTCATCAAAATGTCAAATGTCAGGCTCAGTAAGACAGGATGTTACAAAAAAGAAAACGAATAACAACATATTCGACTCTAAAGCAGTACAGTATCCCTTTGAAGATCCCCCTTATACAACAGCATGGTCAGGATTCTGCAAAAATCTGTAAAAGGGGCTAAATCTTCCTAATGTAACTTCAAATAACTAATGCATGAACATAGCAGAAGTCAGAAAGGGAGAAGTTAACATAATTTTTTCCTTTGATTATAAATTTGTCACGAATTTACCACATTAAAAGGTCTGCCTTTACGAAAGAAATGTACATCATATTAAAAATAACAAAATCAGCTGGTCAGTTATTCCAAAAAAGGACACAGTACACCAAACATACTTTAAATATCTTGACATAGTTAAATGGGCATTACATATTATGGTATATACACTGGATATTAATTTCAGATGGTAGAAACGGATCATATTATGCTAAAGTGGATTTTTGTTATAGTGGATTTATTACTGTATCAATAGTAAGTACTATTCGCAGGTGATACAAAAAAAATACAATACAGTATACTTAAGGAGTCTTCAAAGCAACAATGCTTTTCAGATCTACTAAAAGAAAGTCAGCTAGTCCCATATTTGGCACAAGTACGAGATGGGTTTACAATAAACACAGAGCCTGCCACGACTTTAAACAGGACATACAAAACGTCCCTGCAACGGAAAATAAGCATTAAAATACACTACGGATTGACAACAAGTAATGGAGCACCCTTTAATGGTTCAGCCTTGTGAAAGGATTTTGTCCAGAAACGTTAAAGTTTATGAATGAAGAATGACGATGTTTGTGTGCACTGTGGTGGAAATTCCTCCCACTCTCAAACCAGAGCACACATAGCTTATGCTGGTCTTATACTGCAAGGCTTTCATCTATCCATTTATATACTCCTTGCATAAATATTTGTTAATTCCACTTGACTAACAAAATTCTTATTGAAACTAGGCACAAGGCACAGAACACACTTTTGCAAGGAGGAAGCAGTCAAAATATTTATTTTTTACAAGAGGAATATATTTTTGAAATTTGTTATGGGGTAACCTACATTGTTTTTGACTACAGTTGCTGGTCTTGATCCATCTCTGATTATTTCTGGGTTTAACAGTAGCCTGACAAATAATTCAGACAGAACACCCTCTTTTAGCTCTATCACATTGAATTGTAAGGATGTCAGCGATGGTTTGGTTAAATGAAATACCATTGGTGGTAAATAATGCTTCCACATTCAATACATATTGCAAGACGTAAATTGGTGATGATGTATACTTGTCGAATACCATTTCTTCTACTCATAAAAAGAAAAGATTAAATACAATTACGTAAAGTTGCAATTAGCAGGTTGCTATGGTTTTGATTTGGTCTCAGCCCAATACTGACTGTAGTAATTATGAATAATATATTCATAAGGGCTAAAAATCTCAAAAATGAAAATTATAAGACGAATTCATTGACAAGACAAATAAACCAAGAGCCACTGCACATTCAAATACTGCTAAGATTCTGTTAATGGGCAAATCTGTAGTCTTAATTGATTTAAAATACATAAATTATGTCATCCTCACTTCAAATCATCAAGTAATATCAGGTCAGTTTGCATTAAAAATGCAATTATACATAATTAGTTATAAATAATGATAGTGACTGACTACTGGAGCAGCAGTAAAGAACTAAGGGTAGGATATTTTCCTCAAAATCTATGTACCAACTCAAATAAAATGAACCCAAGAATCAAAACGGTATTTAGTCACACATACATCCACGGCGTATGAAATAGGGCTGTTTAAACAATTTCAGGGTTCGGTTCAAGCACGACGATATTCATGTATTTTTATAATGGTAATGTTACGGTCTATATTGGTATCTGAAGAGACGGTTCAGATCATACGCTTAAAAAGTACTGAATACTTACTTCCCAACTCTTTACGGTTTCATAACAGTAACGTTACAATAGCGGCTTCGTAATTTGCGCAGTACAACATAACAAGTAACTTTCAACAGTGCCCGCACACGATAATGAAAAGTACTCATACCGTTCAGACTCCAGCCTTCAGCTTCACTTAGCAATACCTTTCTAGCAGCTGAAGAAACACCTGTTCAGGTGACAACTTAGCTAAAATAAAACATTATTGACATACAGAACTCCTCACGCAGATAGAGTAGCTTTACAAGTATTATAGCCGCTGTATACCAAATAAATTATACTGTCAGCTCAATTTACCTTGTAGTAAGCCAGTTGAAGAAAGTTATATGGAATCCGTCGGTTGAAATCCTGGACGACATCCTCGCTAACTTTGTGCATAGACTGAAACCCTACTTTTCCTCCGATACACTCATTTAAGCAAGAAGCCATCCGAAAGATTGCGTCGAAGAAATGCAAATCTGAGAAAGAATCCCCAAATGGGTGCTGGTCCTTACACATAAGTCTGCATCGAACTTTGGTCTTGCGTAATTCAGAGTAGCTACCGAGTGCTCTCTCCATATAGCTCACCACATTTTTATAGTCACTGTTGTAGAAAGCTTCAACTCCGTTAGCATATAGAAGGTCGTAGGGCTCTAGTGAGCCGGATGCCGAACACAACAAAGCTGCCTGAAAAATAACAGATATGGTTGCAAAAAAAGTGCTTAAGGAGAAGTTCACAGCCATCTTCAATAAAAAAAAAAATGCCGCTAGCAGGGTTACGTGGGCACGCTCTACTAAATGTAGCTTCCCAGCATCGACTATTAAAGCAAGGCAGGGTGGTTAGAGGAGTCCAGAGAAAAGGATTCCAGACTACTTTCCAGGCGAAGCGCGAAACTCAATACTGGAGTAATTTTTACGTTTAACAGAATCCGTGAGTAGAGAAGTTTCCATGCCCATGCCCCACGTCTACCACGTGAGAAAGTCCTTTGTTAAACAATGTTGACTTTCCGCCCAAGTGTGTGCGCGTTTCCTAACGTAGAAATATCTGATTGGCCATTGCAGTGGCTTCCCACACAGGAATAGTAAACTAAAACGACATTATTTTCAGTTATTTCAAGAAGAAGATGGCGAAGGATGAGGATAAGGAGGGGGATTACGTTTGATTTGGTCTCTGGAAATTCTAAGGAACTCCAAATATGTTTACAGCAGTAGGCTATGTAGACTGCCATCCCGAAAAAATGGGTAATTTCCCCCATGGCATTTCTATTAAACGAACTTATTTACGTCTCAAAAGAAATCCGAAGCACTCAATTGTCTGTCCTTTAGTAATTGCGTATGCCATCGTGAAAGTAAATATTACCAATAAACGATCGATCTGAGTTTTAGGTAAAAACCGGGTAATCTTTTTTTTTTTGTAAGTTATTACAAACATTGAATGTATTTGATCATATAAGAAAAACAGTTTAATTTTGCTTTAACAAAAGTAATTATTAAAAAGGTAACATGAGTTATAAGCTAGCCATTTTGTTGTTCGACTGGCCCTGGAATTGTACTCTGATGAGCTATAATAGGAACTATGTTTACATCAATTCCTAATAAATAAATCTAACGTAAAAAAGACACCTTGGGTGTCTAAAAAAGTGTTGTATATACACACATTTTACAATGACATGTCTCCCTCTAGTGTTCCTAAATGAAACATATCTGGGAAAATCAGGTCATCAGTGCCCTAATCCAGGGTTGGGAAAACTTTTTGGCCTCATTGAGTTTTTTAAACCAAGTGAAGGGCCACATACTATATACGTGACAAAACACATAAAGTCATGATTCTTTTTCACATGGACACGCAGATACTACTGTGCTGTAGGCGAAGGTATGCTTGCAGAACAATCCTACACTGTAACATTCTTTTTAGTTACAAATGATTGTAAACACCACAATTCATAACATCACAGACACAGTAACAAACACACACATACAACATATCCTGCATCTCTACCGTTGTGAAGTATAATCAAACTTAAAGTCACAATGTGCAAACTTAAAAAAAAATATTAAAAAAAAAAAATATATA
>JAOVYW010001197.1:0-16570 GCA_025775045.1 Hiodon tergisus | reverse complement strand
TGGGGGAGGGGGGCCCTTTAATATGATGATGTCTCATTGGAGTAATTTAAAATCACATGAAGTATTACTCACCCCCATTTTGGAATTGTGCTCATGCATCTCGAGTTGCCACTTTTTAAATTCTGCCTCCACACTCGGGAGGGTGAAGAAACAAGACCAGTCTCCTCCAATCCAATCGCCTTTGTGCCACCAGTATCCATTACACACATACGAGACTGCTAATTTTATAAATAAACATATAAATGTACAGTACATTTTATATTGCCTACTGGAAGGATGCAGGAGACAGGAGAGTTGTGCTTGTTTTCACCAACTGGAATTACATTTGTGTTCACGGAATGCTTTTTTTCTCACTGAAGGGACTTGGGTCGTGTCGTGTTTAGTTATTATTTTTTGTTGTCGTATTTGTTTTGCTTTGGCTCTTTCATTTTATTTTTCAGGTGAGATGTGATTCTCTTTGTTTCTGCTCGTTGAAGCATAATGCCGGCATCAGCCAGGTGCTTAATTTGAGGAAAAATCCCAAAAAATATATATATACGTTATCGTCAAAATTGTGGGGGATCTAATGACAAACATTTATAGTGAACAAACCACAAAATATTTTTTAAAGTATGTAATGTATGTATGACTGTTTATGGATTTTAGTTAAAGCATGCCTTTTTTTGGGTCTGTTGATGGGTCATCCTTTGTGTGCAACTGAGTGGTGTCTCCAAGCCTTGCACTGCATTGTGGGGGATGTCCTTCTCCTTGACTTCTCATTATACATTGCACAACCATAGAATGTGTTTGCAGTGCCATGATGGGACCTCGAATCCCACATCAGCAGAAAATGCAGTCCAGAATACCACCTGCTCTGGAGTTTTACTCCCTGTGTTTGTTTTGCTGTCGTCATTGAGGTTGTCAATTTGGAATAGCATAGTGTGAACATAAAATGATCCGTACATTCAGCAATGCTCAGTTAATTAAAAAAGAATAAACAAGCAATTAAACGCATTTAAAAACGACCTTGACATTTTGGCAGTCTGAAAATACACTCTTAAGGAAAATGTTCTTTGTACAAAAATTAACGTATTGGGCGATGGGTAGGTGTACCAATACGCAGGCATGACGTCTGGTCCCAGCTGCTGGTAGTACATGGAAGTTTTTGGCAAAATTCATCTCAATGTTGTGAGAAATAAATTAATAGCACCTTGCTTTTAGAGACTTACACCTCCCACTGATGCTGGTTTTCATGCCGCTAGCTAACGCTTGGTTAAGCGTTAAGATGATCACTGTTCTGGAATATCACCATTAATTTTACCTCCGCTTGAATCAAAAGAATTGAATACTTTTGAGCATGGGGTTGGTTGTGCTGAGTGAGGAAACTGCCCAGATATACCAGCGGACACCTGTACACGGTCTAATCTGACTTTACCTCAGTTATCTGCATGCAGAAGGTGTTACTCAATCCCAGGCTAAGTAGCAATTGATAGGTCCTGGCAAAAATATGTGTACCTTTCTGGAAAAATATGAATTTTTGGCTTATTTGGCTTTTGGGTATCAGATAACGGGGTAATGCTGAAATATGGGCTGAATTATATATTTAACTTTATTTATAATGTTTTCCAGTAGGAAGAAAAACTCCCAACTCCTAGTGTTAAATATAATCGCAAACATGAGGTAACTTATTGGAAGATGAGGAAAACTAAAAAATACCTCTTTAGCCCACCCTGAAAACACACGCACACACACACACACACACACACACACACACACAGCAGACGCTCCACCAGACTGGTTGGGTGTGTTGCCATGGGGAGAATAAGAAGGGGAAGTTGTCATGGGGAACAGACTGGGGTTTTCTTGATCTGTTGCTTCACTGTAATTACATGGGCGAGTGCAAGTCTAATCATAACAGCAGCGCTCCAGGGGAACATCCAGACCTGGACCCTCACCGCGACCCTCCAAGACTTTGCCCCCCACTTTGCCAGCCCATTCCCTGGTCCCATCCGCTCCTGTTGTTCGGTTAGCAAAGCATTAGCACGGATGCGGCCTTGCGTAAAGCACGTCACAATGATGGGAAAGCTGAGTGAAAACACGTCAGAGCAAATCCTCGTGTGATAAAAAAAAAAAACTGTAAGGCTCACAGTGCACAGGGTTCTTGAATTTTTTAAATTATTATTCGATAAAAATACTGTTGACACAGCGGCCTTCTTTGAAATTCTTTGTCATACACTGCAGAATCTTACATGACAATAAAAGGCCCTGGCTGCACCCAGGTAGCATTATGGAAGTAATGCTGCATTTTCACAGGCTGTCTCTCTCTGTCCCTTGTTTCCGTTCGTTGAATCTGAGAGCAATAAGCGTCGCAAACTAACAAAGAGAGGCAGGATAATGCAATGCCGATACCAGCCTAAAGAATGTGTCCATGACATTAACACAGTTTTAATCTGTAATCTTCGTCTCGACATGTCCAGCATTCGTTGTGTTTTTCATTCGCCTGCAGTTTGCTTTTCAGCCTATTCCCCGTGTCGTAAACGGTGCCTCTTTGCCTCTGCTGCCTTAATGCCGGCCCATGTCCACTGTAATTATGCACAACCTGCTTTACTGCAGACCGCTCTAACGGGTATCACCTGGCAGAGGGCTCGTTGACCCGTTGCTCAAGGACGGAAATCATCCACTTAACTCTCGCAGGGGTCACAGCATGTCGCCAACCATGCTCTCAACTACAGCTGAAAAGAAAGGAGCCTGCCCTCGAAGCCCTCAGAAACATATGCACTCATGAATTAATGCATGAAATGAATTTTTTTTTTAAACAGACAGAAAATGTACATCATCTTCCAGACATGAAAAATGGCAGGTTAAAAGCTGGTCAAGGCAGAATCCAAAACATACAAATAAATATGCAGCCTCAATTACACCCACATACTAGATATTCCCCAAAATACATATAGCGCATTTTATATACACAGCACCGTATTTTCCGTATTTATCTTCACCCTTGTTAAATGTAACCAAACAAATGATTCAACAGAAAGAAAATTATTGTGCTTTCCAAATTGCGGCGTCATTGTAACACAAGCAACACAGAGCGAGTGTAAAACCGAGAGTTACATGGAGCGAGTGTAACACAGAGAGTAAAACAGAACAGTACGCTTTGCTTACCATTGACTGGTGGTTAAGTGTCCTAACTTCCTTTTCCCCTTCAAAACTAACAGGGGCGCCAGTATCAGAAGATCCAGAACATCACCGGGGCACCGTAGATTCACCTCCATCATGCCAAAGGCATGGCGTTTTTCTCAGCACCTTTGCCACACATCATATTGTGCATAACCATGCCAATTCTCTGTTTGTGTTGAGCATACAGGAAAGGCCTCTCATCTTTTCTTTGAATATTCATATTCATATTCATACAGTCGATATGGTAGTTTATGAAGTGTTGTATCCTAATGATTCCACACTGTCATGGAGATCTCAGACTTTTAGCAGGGGATTCGTGGTTGCCTCCCATAACCTATTTATTAAAGCAAACGGAGGCAATATAGTCTTGGCGAGGTAGCAACTGATACAAACAGTTTTATTTAGCTTTATGTGATTTTTTTATAGCTATCACATAATTTGTTCCAATTGAGGAGCCTGATTGCACTTCTCTTCCCTGCCCTTTAAGATGATGGTGGATGTTACTGAAGGGTTTCTTTGGAAACTGGGACCCAATGATAGCTTCTAGAAAATTTGAAGTGAGACATTTGAAACAGTTTGATTTTTGCTGTGTTTTGCTTACAGATACTTTTGGTAGTGAGTTATTCCGAGTAGTTTGTGTAAAAAAACAAAACAAACATAATTTATCATAACAAACATCACGCAATGATGTGTTTGGTTATACACACATATATTTGTGTGAAAAAGTTATCGCCCTCCTCTAGTCCTTAGGGTAACAAACAGACTAGATTTGAGCCAGCTACACAAAATTTTAATCTGACTAATTTTGGCCCTTAATATCAGTGAAGTGAAGTTTCATACTAATGGCCTTGCATGGTGTCATGGTTTAGAGATGCCTTGCCATTATAGAAGAAATCATTAATTCTGCCCTGTATCAGAGAATTCTACAGGAGAATGTCAGGCCGTCCATCCCTGAACTGAAGCTTAAGCACAGCTGGGATTGGTCTAGTCAAAGTCCTGATCTAAACCCCATTGAGATGTTATGGCAGGACCTGAAACGTTCATGCTTGAAAACACACAGATAGTTTTCCGTGATATTGTGTGTGTGTGTGTGTGTGTGTGTGTGTGTGTGTGTGTGTGTGTGTGTGTGTGTGTGTGTGTGTGTGTATGTGTGTGTGCGTACATTTCAAACCTAATTAGGCATTCAGAGGGACATGCTATCAAAAGCCATTCCTTCCACATTACTAACTCAAGTGACCAAATGAATGTGAGTTGCTTCCACTACTATAACGATGTCACTAATGTTTTTAGTTATATATTGTGAGAGATTTAGTCGCTCGTGGACTAAAAATCGAAAAGTCTGAAGAGGAGTGGACCAAAATGTTGAAGGCATCTAGCTTCAGCTAGCAACAGACACAACTGTAATTCTAGGTACCTCGATCAGGAGGTCAGCGGCTTCTCTTCTCTGTGACGACCTGCTCTCATAACACCTTGGCAAAGTCAAGGGCTGAACGAGGGTAGGAATCCATTACGGAAATTAGAGTGAGACCCTGGATCGTTTCAGGGGCACACAGAGTAAAGGGTCGAGGCACCAGGAAGTTGCAGCGGAGCCACTGGTGCTCTCTGTCCAGCTACCCAAACAAGGCTGCATTTCCAGAAACATGCGTTGCCAGATCTCCGTGGCGTGGCACAAAAGTGACCCCTAGTGGTTACTTGTAGCAATGCAAAAGCCGTTTTTTTTTCTTCCTTTTTCCAGACCACAGCCAGCAGACCGCTGTTGCTCGCAAGCTTGTCCCCCAGATCCCCTCCAAATGTTGGTGGCTTCGCCTGTCCATTTGCACTGTTTGAATACAAGACTCAGAAAAATACAGATTAGGAATACAGATTAGCTAAATTAAAATTAAAAAGTTTGGATTGAAAGCTTTTCTGTGCTTCAACCTTTAGTCCAATCACCATAGAGGTGAAGTCAATTTTTGGTCACTAAGAGAAGACTAAAGATCGAAAGTTTTATGTCAGAATGCAACAGCAACCAGTTGCACTATAGTATAGACTCTAAGAATGTCTTACTGGCTGAAGCTAAGATCTGCAGACTGGTCTTTGGCTACCCAATGTATATCTAACATCAGAAATAAACCGCTGTTATTAGCAAAGACCAGCCATGTGCTTACTGTTTTAATGAAGCCATGTTGAGTAATATGATTATACGGATAAAACAAACAGAAAACACGGCAGAGGGGTAGGCCTTGGCGCAGTGTCCTGCCTCTCGGATACAGCAGAAGTGTAGTGCCTCTCCAGTTCGCTGCTGATGAGTCTTTCGGGCACACTATCTAACTGTTTGTTTCTGCCAGGTGCTCAGCCCGCGTTCGCTAAATTCTAGTCTTTGAAATTAGCATTTTTTTTAAAGGATGATATTAACATGTTGTCGCTGTGGTGGTAGCAGGTGATAGGGCATAGAAATAAAGCAGGCTGGCTCAGAATAGAACCCACCCAAAGAAACCTTGAATCGGGGTCTGTCAGCATCCCAGATGAACTGGGGATTTGAACAGTCTAAATTAATTCACAAACAAGCAAACAAACGAGGACGAGGCCGGGTTTCGCTTGAGTGGCAGATCTGCCCTGCACTCTCTGTGTAATGTTCTGCAAATAGCTGGGCACGGAGATAACATGGCATTAACGTGCTGGTGTCAGCCACATGGCAAAGGCACGGGTGGTTTTAACCATGAGCTTGACACGCAGTAAAATCCCAAAGGCCAAAGCCACAATAATGCACAGTTCCACTTGTCTCAGTACCGGGTGACTGTCTAGCCAGTCGTTTTATTCAGTTAGAATGGCAACCGGAAATGCCAACACTTACTTAACAGTAACATGAAGCAAGTATACTACACATACACAATAATATACATAAAGGCAAACCTTTGTTAAACATAGACTACTGATATGCCTCCGATACATATATATATATATACACACACACACACACACACACACACACACACATACATACACAAAGGCATGGGGTTTGATTCCTTTTGCTACTGGAATACACCGCCTGACATTTTAAAAGGCCTCAGGTGGAGCTTCTCTTCTCTCCCCATCTCTATTCAACGCTGTATCAACTCCAACCACCGGATTTGTTTGCCTCCAGGAAAGTCTACACAAGAGTGTCTGATTATAGGCTGCATTTCCGAGCCCATCCATCTGCGCAGAGTTCAGAATTAATAGCGGCCTGCAGGACGCTCTACACATGAATGACAGTGAGTGCTCGTCCCTTTGTGCGTTCTCTGAGGCGTCAGACATGTTGATGAAAAGGCAGATTCACTCACGTTGCTAATTTGCATGGAGGAAAAAGAGGGCTCCGGCCCGGCAGCTTCTCTCTCTGAGCATAATTAACGGGACGGCCTTCCCCGACTTTGTCGAAGGTAAGGGGTGTGATGGGAAACGGTGTTGTCAGACTGTGCAATGTATGCTGGAAATGGACTCTTTGGGGTCATTCACGTATTATCTCACATTTTATTTGCTTTTTAACCCACCACCACCTCCTCTGGAAACTGACAAAATACATACACTGTTAAACCATATGAGTAAATGACCCAAATAGCCCAATCTATTCATTCCCACGCATGTTTAGCACATAAACCACAAGACAGAGTGACTGGTAATGCTTGGCAGGTTGGTTCCTGGGCCCAGGCATACAGTATGTGCTTTGGATATCAGCACACAAGCTGCTGCTCTGCTGCTGAAGTCTTCTGTGGAGCGCAATCTGGAGATCGCAACTGGTGCTTCGATCGTTTCTGGTGCTCTGCTGCAGCAAGATGGGAGTTCATACTCAGACACCCCCGCCCTACCCCCTTTTACATTGTGTCAGGCTGAATCACCCTCCCACCCAGTTACATTGTGTCCGACTGAATCACCCCACCCCCCACCCGGTTACATTGTGTCAGACTGAATCACCCTCCCACCCGGTAACATTGAGCAGTTATAAAATACGGTACCGCATTGCAGTCGCAATGTTCCAACATTTTTTCTAAAATCCGCATCTCTCGGCAGCTGTATTTTCAGGAGGTGATGTTTTACAAAAAGGCGGCTACCTGGCACGAAGAAATCTGAAATATTTCCTGTATGTATGCAAGGTCGGAGTGATCCTCTTCCTCAGATTTTATTCTCCAGGTAGTCTCCCCACGGTTACCCATCGTTGTCCCCTTTGTCTCCCCTCGCTCTCCACACGGTCTGCCTTCGTTCTCCCCTCGAGGCGACAAAAGTATTGGGACACCTACACATTACACCTGCAGGAGATTTTATAACATCCCATTCTAAATCCAAAGGGATTAATAACGAGTTGGTCCCCCCTTTGCAGCTATAACAGCTACCACTCTTCTGGGAAGGCTTTCTACAAGATTTTGGAAGTTTTGCCCATTCTTCTAGAAGAGCATTTGTGAGGTCAGACACTGATGTCGGACGAGGGGGCCTGGTTCGCAATCAACCATGCCTTTATGGATCTTGCTTTGTGCACTGGGGCACAGTCATAATGGAACAGAAAAGGGCCTTCCCCAAACTGTTACCACAAAGTTGGAAGCATAGTTGGAAGCAATTTTCCTCAGCACTCAGCTACCCCGCTTTACATGGTCTGCCCCTTCGTGGCTGAGTTTCTGTGGATCCTAAACGCTTCCACTTTGCAATAATATCACTTACAGTTGATCATGGAATATCTAGGAGGGAAGAAATTTCACAAATTGACTTGTTGCAACGGTGGCATCCTATTACAGTACCACGCTCAAATTCAGTGAGCTCTTTAGAACGACCCACTCTTTCACAAATATTTTGTAAAGGTAGACTGCATGGCTTGATTTTACACACCTGTGGCAATGGGACTGAATGAAACACCTGAATTCAATGATTAAGAGGTGTGGCCCAATACTTCTGTCCACATAGTTTACCTGCAATTGGGTGTGGGTCTCCTTGACAACAACCATATTCCTACAATCAACGTGTTGATGGCCTCACTGTCTAAAAAAATTGCATTTCTAAAATATATATAAAGTATATAACACAAAATCATAATATATAAGTGATCCTGATGCCTAATTCAGAAGGACTCGACTATTTTGAAGTTTTGCAGAGACAGTGTGGCTAGCTCCACACTTGTGCCCTTTGAGGAGAGTCTACCGATGGCCCTAATCAAATAGGAAGTACTTATCAGCCCTCAACTTGTTTGGGACGCCAGACTCTATAAGACTTTTCTTGCACATCCTGCTGGAGTCACAGGCAATAAATCAATTCCTGGAGGAACCCTTGGCCTTTTCATAAGTTAGAGCTGACTAGCCAGACAGAATGAAGTTCCAGACAATTAAATTTCAGAGATCTCGCTTCAGGTTCAGCTTGTAGTGGATCATCACAAATCCATTAAATTCTGTTTGGGCAAATCTAGGGCCCAGATACATCAATGTTAGTTTTGACGGTCGCTAAAACCCATTGAATTTTTTAAAAATTTATTGTGAAGAGCAAAGTTTGGTGATTAACAGAAATGTTCCAAAATGTGTCCTCGGGTGTTACAAGGTGCGGGGCACCAGAGCAGGGATGAGCTCCAACGCGGACCGAGTTCCGGCCAGACACGACTTCATAGTCTTCAAAATAAACATGAACTTTAATAATGCATTGCATGGACCCAGGCACATGGAACGACAAGAACAAGGAAAGAGTACAATGACTCCCCACAACAAAACCTTAGTGACAGGGTTATAAGAAAAACTAAAAAACTAAGTTGGGAAGTGTAGGGCAAATGAAAACAGTTGAGTTAGCGGAATGTTAATTGATTAATTGGTTGATTGGAAAAAGTGACGGAGTAACAGAAGAGGTGAAGGAGAACGTGACATCAGGGAAGCGCTTAACAAACTATGAAGATTTCTGACTAATTTACTTTAAACAGTGTTTCATTTTCAATAACCCATAACTTGCTATTATTTCTGGGTTATTGAAATGTGCACATGAGACAATATATCGATATAGGATATTTTACTATACTACATATTACTTATAGGGTTACGCAGAGCCATCATAACCAATCAAGAATCACACATTAGTGATTAAACCAAGGATTTCAGAGATAAAGAAGCTTAGGATAACAAAATAAAGCAAAAAAAAATTTAAAGAGGGTATCCCATGTGAGGGAGAAGGGACAAGGACCGTCGAAAGAACACAAACTTTTTTTCTTAGAGTTTGAGTTTTTTTTCTTTTTTTTAAATTAGGATTTGTGTAAGAAAAAAATTATTAATTCTACTGGACAAACCTACAGTACCCTAAAACAGGCACCATACACTAAACTTAAAATGACAATATGTGCTCCTTTACAAAATCAGCAACTTTTAACCTGAATTTCTTGCTTTCTTTTGAAAGAATTAGCATGGCAACTGGTGTGCAAAAAAGAAGCTGAAACACAGATAACTTATAAATATTGCTTTTCTTCATTCCGTTCCTTTGACCTCGACTTTTTTTCTCAAAGCCTAAAATATAAAAAATAAATAAATGAGCGCTGCAGCCGGCTGTGGTCAAGGCGTCCAGGGTGCATCATGTCTGAAATGTCTCTCAGCGAGACAAGAGGGAGAGGGATGGCCATCACCTATTTATCAGGAGTAAGGTGCATGAAATTGGCTCTTAACCTCACAGTTAGGAGGTTTAATTGGAAATCATGGTTTTGCTAACGGAAGGACCAGGTTGAGTGTTACCCAAGCAGCATGATAAATGACTGAGGGGCCTTGAGGCTTTCGGAATAGAGGGAGAGAGAGATAGAGTGTGTGTGTGTGTGTGTGTGTGTGTGTGTGTGTGTGTGTGTGTGTGTGTGTGTGTGTGTGTGTGTGTGTGTGTTTGTCAGGGGGTAGGACGGGGAGCAGGGCTTGGAAGACAGACAGGTAAGCAGGAGGTGCTCAGAGATAGGGAGGCGACTGTCACCGATTGGGAGGGAGGCCATTCCAGGGAGGCCGGGGAGAACAGCAGGGCGGGAAGTAAGAAGGCGTCGCTCCAGGTAGCAGCGACAGACGGACAGGGACCCGACAGGAGGAGAGATCTGGCAGCCTGTGGCTTTGTACCCTCACCCCTGCCCCTTCCCCACCACCACGCTCCGCAGGTGTAACTCTGGGGCAAACGGTAACCGCCAAGGCGCAGACCAGGAACGCACAGGCCAAGCCCAAACCGGTCAGTGCGCAGGCCTCCGAACAGATGGGGAGAGACCGGGAAATGTTGGTGTTCCCGTCGAGGTATCCTGCTAGTTCTCACTAAAGCCTCCCTAAACAGAAACCCCAATTTGCAAGGCCTGTGGGCGACCTGGGCGAAACGTCACTGATCCTGATATCCCTCTGTAACCACTAAAATCCCCCTCCCGTGATCAGATTACACAAAATAGCAGGGCTGGTTTGTGAGAATAAAACGATTGTTATAATTTCTTTAGGATCATAATGGTTGCATTTAGTCAGTGTGTTCTGTGGCCCTTACTGAGGGGAAATTATCTATATAGCTGCTCCAGCTGTGTTTTAATTTTAATATTGGCACCGTCACTCCCCTCCTTTCGTAAAAATCAATGCAATGTTTATAAAGCCCTTATTAAGCCCTTTCCTTTGTGTACCACTCTCAGTTATTCCTGTCCCCTTACATTTTTCTGTAATTTGCATTTGCCGTTTTACAAATAATTGCCATGCAGAATTTGATGTTTATACAACATTGATGTTGTGCGCACACTTGGGAGTCTGTAGATCTGTGTGTGCGTGTTGCCTGAGCTGTTACATTAGCTCTGTCCTGTGGCCACCTGTAATGTCTGACCTGCTTCATTATTCATTAAAAGAAGTATCTTTGAATTGCTAAGTAAACCGGTGGGTTTTTGTATTTAAAATCAAGCACAAGGAGAACATGACGGGGGTGAAGTCTGCGATTTCGATATAAATATCTGACCCCTCACACCTTTCCAGCTTTCTAATTATATTATAATTAATTGGCCTGGATCTGAGGGACTTAAGCAGGGGGAATTACAGTATTAATACAGAGCTCTGTGCTGACGATACCCTGGGCTACACGTGCGCTGCCCAGCTAATGAGGCCTGTTGCCACGAGGAATAAACAAGGAAGGCACCATAAACAGGGCTGGGGCTAACAGTGGCGACGGAGACCTGCTGGTGCTCTCCACACCTTGTGTAGTGCAGGGGCTATGGCGACGCAGCGCCCTGCTCGTGCATTTACAGGGGTCAGCCCCACCAGATCACACCAGATCACACCTAAAAGCCACATCGCTTTTTCCATCAAAGCCAATTCCGCATGATTTCCTTGCATGAGGGTTCCTTCCACGAGCTTGCTGTTCATTCTGCCCGATGACAAAAGCCAGCTACAACCATGATTGGTTTCGCAGCACGAGCTTTCCCCCACGTGTGTGTGCTACAGGGGGCTGCCCGTGACCTCTAGTGTGTTCTAACACTCCGAGCCACAGAGTGCACGCTGATATTTTGTCAGTGGGGGGTTTGAGAAAGACGCAGCCGGAATCTTCCACCATCTTCCACAGCCCTCCCAGTTCTGGCCCCTAGATGTTTTTACCACCAGCGGTCCTGTTACCGTATCTGCCTCCGTCAGACCGCGGTGAACTGATCCTATTCCGACAGAACAGCCCCAGTCCATGGGTGACTCCTTGCCATGTAATTACCGTGCATTTTTTAACAGCAGGCGGTGGCCCGGCCCCCTAGTGAGTGACATATTGTTTGTTTTTTTAACAAAATAGGATGAACTCTTGCATTGCAGAAGCTCGGATTCATTATTTGTAAATGTGAAACAATCTACTGACAAACTTATTTTACTCCTTCGTGACAAAATACTGTGAGATGGATGATACTTTGACTGCTTTGCCAAGACATTAAATCTGATGTTCCCAGGCCAGCCGCCATATCACAATAATCCAGAAACAGATCGCTACGCAACCTTAGATCTTCTTATCTCTCTGAGGTCAAGTAACCCTAACCCAAATCGTTTAATCCGCCTTTTACTTCTGAGCGGTCCATACTCATTTGATTAAGTCTACCTATTTCTCATGGAACTATCAAAGAAGTATTACATAGTGTGACTGTTCTCTTTTAATGGCCCTGAACAAGAATGGAACAGTGGGGGCAACATTTTTGAGTGAAGTCAGAAACCATTTCAAAACTATGGGGCACAATACATTTTGAAAAAGTCAGTTTAAATATTTACCTTTTCTTTTGTGCAGGCAGGGTGGTAAGAGCCTGGTGAAGTCTCCTGTGACAGGTTGTGCATCCAGTCTCGACTTTTCTGGTAAACCTCAAACGACCAGGATCATCACTGCGTTTCTGATGGTGGTGTGGCCATTTGTTGAGTTTAATCTCTTTTCAGTGCTTGGCCCACCTTCTATAAGGTTAATACAGCCAATGTTCCAATTTAAAGAGAAATATTGCAGTTATTTCCACTTTATAGATGGTTTCGGCTCTGAACTAAATAATTATATAGCATCAACCTCAAAAATCAAGTCAATTATATTTATTACATAGTAATAAGACTACTGCTACATGAATAACAGCATTCTCTCCCCGGAGGAAGAGGAATAGAAAGGGAAGATCTCTGAGGACATGCGACACACTCGGAGAGCAGATTAACCTGGAGTATCCTGGCTGTTTCACACCTGCACCCCTGTTGTCTTGACTTTAATGACTGAGACCCCAGAGCAGTTTCAATAAAGGAAGCACATCTCAATGCCAGAGGTTGAGCCACAGTAAAATTTGATTACAGCTCGACAGAATTGCATTTGATTATAGAGCAGCAAGGCCTTTTTTTTCTAGGTTGTCCCAGCCTTTTCTTTCAGTTAGAGGAAATGAATGGCTTGGGAATGTTTTTTGCTGAGTACTTTGTGGACTTTTTTTACTGAGTGACTATCGGGCTTTAAGCAGAAATGAAATGTGCATAGCCTAAAAATACAAAATCAACTTTAACAGGACAGTTCACAAAAAGCTGATAATGTCGTATTCTATTTGATACTGATGAAACAGAAAATGTAAGATTAAAATAATCACAATGAATAGTTTTACATTTGTATGTTGATAATTAAAATAATATTTGTGTAAAAAGATAGCTTTTTGGGACTGGATGTCTGAAACCCTTTTCCAGCATTAGTGTCAGTTCCATTAACTGAGGCAGCGAAGTTAAGCACTTAGTTTCAAACTGTTTAAATTAAATTAACTGTTCATTAAAGCATTCATTAATGTAAACGATAATGCATGAAATGAAAAATCTCTCGTGATGAAAATGAGTCTGATTTTTTTAACGCATGTGCGGAGAAATCCACTGTGGAGTTTGTCTTTGACTTTCAATGGCAAATTAGTGCCTCATTAGTTTTTCATTTCTTAGGAGCAAACATCAGTGGAGTGCAATCACAGAATAAACTACATTTATGTCAAGATACAGAACTTTGCCTGTGTTGTTGGGGTTACACAAAAAGTTTTGGGGTTTTTTTTCATGCCAACTGCAAGGGCCTTGGCCAAATTGCCACCTTCCAACTGACTGGCTAGAGTTGGGGTAAGACATAAAGGGGGATTTGCTGTATGATGCTATGTTTTAATGCTAAAGGTTTTAATGAAGTGCAGTGTTGTTCTGTTGGAAGTGTATACTGCTAAGCATAGTGTGTTTTGGGTGGTGTGATTGTAGGTAACAATAAAACCGTCACGTTTATCTCTGGGGGGTGCTTGGGTCAAAAGGAGTTTCCACAGTGGGGAAAGAAAGGGAGTGAAATACAAACCATATCATACCATTCTGCTTATACATAACTAATGAAGAGGGGAATTAAATGTGACCTTTACCATTATGCCAGGAAATCGGTTGTTCAAATTATAACACAAAATCTTATTAGTTTCACCTAACACAGTATGGAATTACAAATTATTCCCTCTAATGGATTAGGTAACAAAACCCTTCCCCTGACTCACATGTCCTTATTCCTAGATTCCTAGTGATAACCCAAAAACCTGCCCAGCTGTTCAGTCAGACTGGTTTCCCCAGTCATCTCTCCTTCTCTCAATATTTTAGCTCCTCCTAAATGAATGAAAAACACACTCTCAACTCAATGGGCATTCTGGGTTAGAGCTAACTTTAAAGTCTCCTCTTCTTCCTTTTTAAAGTTGCTGAAGGTAGCCATGCACTTCGATAGAGAGATAAGGACACATACCCCGTCATGGAGAGGTCTTAAGCTCTTAATTTGCGACTTGCTTTCATTTAGATTTGTGTGCTCAAAAAGTCAACGTTTCAGCCTCAACTGCTTTTGTCATGGTGCAAATATAAATGAAAACTAAATGAAAAGTTGGAGCATTCAGGAGTACTCGACTGTCCTCCTTGCTTCGGGCGCTGAAAGCATTGTGCACAAAACTTTGCCCTTTTACCTATCTTTACAACCCAGTTATACACTGCCAATCTGGATTCTGAGCTGGGTCATTTTAATTTCCCAGCTCTGCCTCCCACTTCACCATGAGAAGTCTGCTTCTTTTCTCTTGTGAAATGCTGGTTCTCCATTGCTAAAAAGGTCATTCCTTCTGCTAGCTGGATTCACTTGTTAACATACTTATTATAAATCTGACTGTAAGTGTGTATTATAAGTTTGTTATTCAGTAATTACACTTTTTCCATACTCACTTAACTGGAAACCTCAAATGTCCTCTTTTCCTTTCCGGAAAATAACCTGCATTTTTCAAAGTTTTTAAAAAAACACCTATCACTGCCACCCTGATCAAAGGCGAGCATTTATACTTTGTGGTTGTGTAGCATCTAAGCAACCACTTGCTACTCTTGAAAAATGATTAACTGAAATGTATTACTTGCTAATCAGTATCAATAATGGAAAGGTAAGACATATTCATAGTTTTACACAACGTCATATCATAAGTCCAGAGCTATTTTGGATTTAATTTCCCACCATGCCTGCTATGTGGGGTGTTAATGAGCAATTGTTACATGCTCAGACTTTGCTTTCACTGTCAACATAGTTGCAGCATAGTGAAGCTGACAGGAGGCTTGCAGGTTTAAATCCTGGAATGGACAATATGGTTATTCCCCTGAAATATATACTCAATTTAAATTAAGCAGGTATTCAGATCTCTTCCTGCACAGTGCTGTTTGCTAAGCATTTATATTTTCCCATTTAAATTTCCATAAGCGGCTTAACAACATCTTAAAAATACTCTAATAATAAAAAAGCGATTTAAGTTGCCCTTCATAATGTATTGCACAACATCCCAAAGGTGAGTATTAAATCCTGTCGTCCTCCCTGCCACTTTTCCTTTCTCTCTGAAGTTGAAAAGAAGCACAACCCCAGATTCCCAGCGAGTCGCTGAGAGGCCTGTGTGTTGGAGGAAATGGCTTACAATGCAGACGCCTGTTAGGACTCCACTATGTGCCCACAGCTTTACGACAGTGGCCAATCGATGCCTAACACTGGATTCACTCAGGCAGCAGATAATCCATGTCGTTTCATGAAAAAGAAAAATTACCCCGGGGTAAAATTAACTGCATACTGACAAGATTCTGTTTTCCACTTTTTCTTTGTGTGCTCAAAGTGTATAGTGCACTTACTGTATGTTTCTGAACATGCTTTATTGCGCGCTTGTAAAATTATGTTTTTGTTCCATCACACTTTCTGTGTTGAGAGATGGAGACTTCAAGTCACATTTTCTGCATAAAATATAAAACGTTTTACAATCTGTTCTCAATCTTGGCCACTATGAAGGGTTTGTCGCCTGTTGGATGTTATAATGTTGAAGTATCTGGTAGAAGTATGAGTGGCTGTTCAAACAGGAAAGATAAATATATATATATCCACAGCCCTTCATTCTTGTGAGATGTACAAATATGTGGGGATGTATACCGGACAAAGAGGGCTATTATTACTGGAACAAACAACACTGAGTATGACCTCAGATTTGAATTGTTCTGATTTGCAACACAGTCAACTCCAGGCTGAATTCCAACAGCATTTGGTTCAGGAAGAAGAGGAAGAAACAATCAATTAAATCGTCAGTTAATTGGACAGCTAATCAAACAGTCTAATATCAATTTACTCTCTGCAGTTCAGAGAGTCTCCATTTTATTTTTATTTTCACTAATTCAACTATTTTTCTGAAATTAATGAGGTATGTATCCCAACAGGTACATGGGTAAAATGTATACATAATAATGTCAGCTAAACAACATAATAATAATAATAAAATACATTATTTTACAATAATTTTTGATTATCGTTGAAGAAGGCTGCTCATGGTTATACACCACAGCACCCCTCCAGTCTGGGCCTGTGAAGAATCGTCCCACGCCAGTGACAGGCTATCACTGTCTTTATGGGGTTACTCACACTTCTCCAAGGCACTATCCGGGTGTTGTTACAGAGGCCATGCAGGGACCCGCTTTCTGATAAATAC
>JAOVYW010001196.1:0-12587 GCA_025775045.1 Hiodon tergisus | reverse complement strand
CACTGGGGAATGAGCTGCTGTGCCTTGTTCCACTGGGGAATGAGCTGCTGTGCCTTGTTCCACTGGGGAATGAGCTGTTGCTAGCATGCTGTTCACAGATCACTTTCCCCAGTGCCACGGCAAGCTAACTGGTGATACCTTAACCCTGTCTCGTCCGTCACCCCTGACGCCTGACGCTGGAGAAAGAGGCCTCATTCGTCACTTTGGGCCTCACCGTTGACCATCTGGGTTGGAACCCGCGGCCCAGCGCGGAGAGCTCATGGGGGGTGTGGGTGTGGACTCTCCACGGTAACCGATGCCAGATGTCAGTGATGCTGAGAGCCGTTGATTCAATTTTGAGAGATTTTAGGATCGAGTGTGATGCCCTGCCAGAAGGCGGTTCTAGTTTCGTTAGCTCGCTGTCGTAATAGAAATGCGGTCGCCACTTACGAAAACAGCATAAAGGGAAACATTTTGGAGCGATGAAAAAGCAACGGTTTAAATAGATAAAACGGCATGTCTGGTGGTAAGAGCAGAATGGTGTCAAAGGCAGACCTGTTGGAGCCTGCGCTGGACAGTGTCCGGGTTACAGAGCGCGCATGAATCAAACCTTAGACGCACGCTCGGCAAGACTTCAGTAAGCTGCAGGAATTCACAGACAACCCAACGGAGTGAGGAAAATGTGTTCATCAGATGAATAATGTCCACCACAATCTGTTACCTTTTATTCTGCACATATTACCAGTTTTGCCATTGACTTGCAGGCACCTTCAGCAGCTACGAAAAAAATGCACTTTAGAAGCAGGTTGGCTGGAGTGAGCCTGGGGCCCTGGAGGTGTGCCGGACTTAATGACATCCCGAACAAGCAGTGGGTTTTAACAGGGGCATCGCATTGCCACATCATTTATTTAGTGACCCCACAGACTGGAGGTTAATGCTTTTTTCTGAGGATTGCTCTCTTAGCGACGGGTGTCAACACTTTGGTACTCTGAGCAGGCTTATCACCACAAGGCAGCCTTCAGTGTCTGCGGAAACCAGACGCTGACACGCCGCTCTATGTGTATGCAAATCTACACAATCCCAGCCTGGAGTGTCGGCCTGGACCGGCCGGGCAGACGAGGTGCAGGTGCTTGAAGCCTAAGTGAGAACAGGCTCTGTCGAAATTGAATTTACAGAAACATCAGATTGTAAAACGAAATGAGAACAACGTCCGGGGGCCACGTGGCCAACCACAGGATTATTAGATTAGAGGCAACACTCCTATGGAAATGAATTCAACACTCGATGCAGAATTATGACCCCTCTTTTATAGGGTGCAGGCGGAATGAGACCGGACCAGAGTTGTAGTGTTCCACCTTTTTCAATACGTTTTTCTGCAAAGGAAACGTTTTCTTATTGGGCCCTAAGAGGCTTTATTAGATCTCTGTGCTTCTGTTGCATTGATGATAACCTAGGCGCAGTTCTAATTGCTACATCCTCCCAAGAGCGTCTCAGCCATCAGAGAGCGCCAGTCTCAACAGTGCCCATGTCTCCGTTTGACAGTCTAATCTCTCATAAGACTGTCAGGTTAAAAGTGTGAATATGTTGCATTTCACACACAGACGGTACCGGTGGTGTTTTTCCATCGTCATGCAAAACACCAAGACATTTGCGTTTCTGGTTGGTGCTGTGCAGGAGGGGGGGTTTCAAGAGCATACCCGCCCATGGCAGGTTGGTGTGTTGCTGTTTGTTTTTTTCGGATGAGTTTGCAGGTTGAGTGACAAACCCTGCCATCACTGTCTGTGATGAACCCCGGTGTATGGCTGCTCTCTAACGTGGGCTCCCCGGGGGAACGTTCACTACTTGTGATTTGAACAGGGAGTATACGTCAGACTGGAGTGCAGATGTAATATGTGCATAGGTCCATAAGGGTTTGCTCAATATGGATGATTTCAGCAACCTGGTTCCTGGATTTTTAAAAACAAAACCAATGAGCGTTATCACATATGGTACGCTGAGCGCGACTGGAACCTCACACTTTATAGAAATCCTTGGTGCGCTACCCTACTTTTTTTTAGCACCCATGTGGCATTCATCTAGCCTGTGCCAAGACCACAGGGTACTTTACAATTCTCCTCCGCTCAGCCATGGTGCTGATCATGTGATAGCAGTAGCCCCTGCAGCCGTCAATCTGCACACACGGCTTGCTTCAAGGTGGGCAGGTGTTTAAGCAGGAGATGGGCAGACCCAGCGGCACTTGTCGTGGACGCCGTCCGATAAGTCAACAGCTTCTGAGGGTTGGAGTAGGGCGATAGGGCGGCCACTGTTTGTTATTTTTACGGTTCTCGAGTGCTTGTCAGACCATCCCTGACAGACTGGCCCCGTTCCCAGCTTTATTTACAGTACCAGGTGTTAAGATTAACGAAGCAGTGAAGCCCCTGCCGGGAGCCAGGCCTGCTGGGGTCTTGTTTTCCTATTTACCCATAACCCTGAAAACACATTAATCCTGTTTACCCTGCCTAGGCCTGAAGTTTCCAATGTACCTTAAGAAGGGGAGGGGATTGGTAGGGGGGAGGGGTTAGGCAGGGGTGCTGGAGGGGGCCGATTGAGGGTGGGCTGTCATCCTCCACTGCAGCAGTAGTGCTATGCTAGAAGAGCAGGAGGAGTTAGCCGCCAGGCTAAGTTTATCTATGAGGCCCCCTCCTCCTGACGGCGCTCATCTCCAGCCCTTTGGGCAGAGCGAAGGAAGTGAGACCCCACACCAGGGATGAGGATGGCAGTCAGCGTGGCCCTTAGGGTCCCCGAGAGGGGCCACAGCCGGCTCTCCTGTGAGCGCTACAAAGCGGTAAGGGGCTGTTTACTTGTGTATCCCTGGGGCTCAGAGTGTTTTTACAGGAGGGCCCTGAAATAGATTCTATTTGCTCTGGTATGCTAAGCACCTACTGCACAGCGCCAGCAAGTGAGGGTTTTTTAAAAACCTGGTAGCAGGTAGTAGTATGTTTTCAGACATGACAATAATTAATATGAAGGACTGGGGATGTCTGCTTCACAGTAATAAAGTCATATGTCAGTTTGAAAATTGATTTTAATGGAGGAGAGCAAATTCAATGGCTTTAAATGTCATTCTAATTTAGCAATTGTTTTAAATGCCGTTTTTTGTTATCATCTCTCTCAATCATGCTGGTGCTGCATGTGTATGTCTTTCTTTAGAAATAAAATTGGCTGCTCTTTCTTAACCTTAATAGTTCATTTACTGAGCCGTAGACACGCACGTTTTCTATATTTGACACTGGTTGATATGATCTCCTAATGCCATGCTTCCGTTTCCTTTGCCCGCTTCGCTTTCGCCTCGGCAAATCCCTGCTTAATGATCCCGCCAGTTAATGTGCTCCACCACTCAGGGCCGCTCTCTTAACCGGGGTATAATTAATGCGGACCAGCGCTAAGCACAGGCACTTCGTCTGCATGCCACCCCCCTGGTCTGAGCAACGCCAGATGCGTTAACCAGTGTTTAACCTGTTTTTTTTTTAAGGGAACCCTGAGGTTAGACAAACTCACACTCTGCACTTTCTCTGTAGGTTTAATGTGGTTACTGCCTGCGAGCGGATAGGTAATGTTTGTGTTGAATCCATATTGGAGCCCTGGTTATTGAAACGCATGGGCGCTTAGGGGGACTCCACTATAATGGAGCACCTGTTCAGCTTCAGAAATGGATTGACTTAGGGTCAAAGTTCTCATTGTTCGCCCGTGCGTCAGGTCTCGCGCGACTGTTATAAAGATCAAAGCAACAAAGAGCATCACATTACACTGTGCTGGACTTTCCCTGTCGCGTGACCCTAGCAACAATGGCTGGATGTGTCATTGACTGCCAGCTCCATCGGGTTAATGATTCACAAGGCTCAGGCTTTGTAGTCACTTCAGGGGAAGAGCTATAGTGGTTTATAGCTATAGGGTTTTACTTGGAAGTGTTGGGGGGAATTCTGCTGGCTCAGTTGCGTTTCGGGTTTGTGTGTCATTTGTCGTTGATTCACACGGCATCTTCTGGTACTGATTGTGTCTCTGGGAGCAGGGGGCACAAGGCCCAAAGGATGTGCCGGGTTCTGACAACTAAATGTCACGTTGCATTACCTTAACAAGCTGAAATCCCCACAAATATTTGGCTACAAAAAAGGATCCCAGATACAGGTCATATGTTAATGATTCATTCATATAGGCTGTCCTGCTAGTGTGTAACATTGTCCCAATGCTGCTGCAGCATCGCTTCGAGAATGTTGTGTCTTTTGCCGGTTTCTGCTTCAGAATGGATTTGTGACAATAACTGAGACGTCATTAAGTCAAGTTAATGTTTGCACATTCGTGTTGAATTGTTCTAAATGCTGGGAGACAAATTGGGGAGATGATAATCATGTGATATTCTTAGACCTGGATATGTGCCAGTCCAGAATCAAATGATTTTCTCAGTTCTCTAAAATAGAAATATACTCCTAGTATTCCACCAGATTCCTAATGGTGCAGGTTCTTTTCCCCCTCAGGGAAGGTTTTAAGATGCAGTTTGTAGTGTTTGCAATTGATATTATGTGTCTGTTCTTAGATCTTCTGGTGGTTAAGATTTGTTCACAACTGCATGATTATTAACTCCTGGTTATCTTCATGATAATCTGTTTTTTTTATAATAACCTAGATAAATTGTTGGTAACTTATATGAACTCTAAAAGAAACACTGTCTTCCTCATTGAAGGTTAGACCTTTTTCAAAGACCATTTTACTGACTAACAACTTATTATTTCACCTACTTTTTAATCATGTAACCGTCTTTTAAACCTGTAGATTCAACTTCAAAGGATAGCCTTCCTTTTACTTCAACACAGAACATTCTGTTTAAGTCTCAGTTTTACGTTTGATGTTAAAAAGAAGTGCACCTGTTTTCCCTTGCTAGAAGTCATGAATTAGGTAGTGAGTAACATTTTCCCACTAAACCCTACTCAAGGTCAGGCTGTCATTCATGGACTAAGATGTTGCAGAGTATTGCATCATAAAAGGCCTTTGGTTCCTCCACATCTATTAATGGAATGGACATATTCGTCCAAAATCATTATCGGTTATTATTTTTTATGGATGTTGTTCCCAGGGATTTTGACGTCAAGGGTAGTTTAAATGTCCGAATTTCAGCCAGTGCAAAGCACTATGGGTAGTACAATCTGTAGGGTTATGGCAACCAACACACAACAGAAAAAGAAAAAAAAAACATTAATCGTCTCAGAAGGGTGTTTTCTTGTCCAGGAATTCGTACAATTCTGCCAAAATGAATGAAATGACAATTACTTTTATTGTTTTTAAGGAGTTTCAAGCCTGTATTAAAAATTTATTGATTTGTTTGGACCTTTATTTTAGCTAAAGTCTAACTAACGAATCTGTTATCTTCACATATTGTCTAATAGCCTTACAGCTGGGTTTAATTAATTTTCCCAGTTGTACCAAATAACTAGTTTTGGCAAATCCGTAATTCACCACGGTGAAGGTGTTTTGTGGGCTCTGCTAGTGTAAAGACGTTCAATGAATGCGCTGCCCCTTTATTTACAAATATAATCTCGTAACTTCTTAAATTCCAACAGTTCGTTGTTTGCTGACAGGCTTCACCATAATGAGATGCCAAAATGAAAGAGAAACCATTCTAAACGCTCAATTATAAACCGCGCTATTCAGATTAATTCAGACGCCGCATTCAAGCACTCTTCCCCAGTGAAAGCCACGTCTGTTTTAGTCACGATGTGAGACTTCTCATTTGAAAAAGGCGCTCGCTCAGCCTGAATACTTGAGCTGTAGACAATGGCCCGAATTTGAATACTACGCGAAGGAACTAGCTCGCGCCCTGAAAAAGTAAGCGTGCGCTTGCCTTTAGAGTTTTTTTTTTTACAGCGGGTGAAACGCATCTTTAAAAAAAACTCACATATTTGGCTTTATCGTTTTATTTTACGTAATTTTTTCGTTTTTATATTTAAGGTTCTTGTACTTCTCTCTGCCAATTTATCAACTAGTTGCTTTTTTGTTTAACAGATTTACACGGACTGGGCAAACCATTACTTGGCCAAGTCTGGCCACAAACGTCTGATCAAGGACTTGCAGCAGGACGTCACCGACGGAGTGTTGCTTGCGGAAATCATACAAGTTGTTGGTAAGCGCACATCTCATTACTTTTTTATGACAAGATATCCAACGGTATGTTAACCGATAAAATGTAATTCCCTGTATTTTCTCAGGATTGCATGAAGTCTACGCACAGTAGCGGACTTTTTAAGTAATACTTTTTAAGTTAAAAAAACGTAAGCCTGACAAGTAAATAAAGTTTTTGGTGAATACATTTGTTTTGCCTATCAGTATTTTTGTTTCATTATTTTAATTAGGTTTGCATCATTGAATACCAACCTAAATATAAGAGAAAGTTTTTTTACCATAATATTTTATTGGTTCAATTATAAATGTATCAAAAATTATCAAGTATACCAGAAGGTGCGTCCGTTACAATTATGCAAAAAAAAGAAGCTGGTCTTGGATGTCATTGTCCTGTGGTTTATCTAATTTCTCATCTTCTTGGTTCGAAAGATGGCCTTAGTCCCTGGGGCAACCTAATGCTCTCAGCGTAACAATGACTCTGTCTTGCCTTCCAACTCGCCAACATGACAACGAAGCTCCCGGTTGAGTTTAACACACACTTCCTGCTGCACTTTACAGTGGATGTTCTGTCTTCACTGAAATTGCAGCACTTCGTTTTTTGCAAGGAACTATGTGTGTAAAATATATAACGGTGGACATATGTTTGGCTACTAAAAAGATAAAAGTGTTGTAAAAAAAAGATTAGCAGTATAGGTTAGTCTTCAACTAAATTAAGTGTTTCTTTTGGAGCAAAAAATGAGGTGCATAGTGGTTGAGCCAGGACCGCTGTGGAGAACTACTGCTGTAGAAGATGATTCTAATGCTAATACATTCTAATGGCCTAGTAGTTGGATTTTACATGGTTGACTAAACACTTTTTTCTCCTGTAAACCCTGAAAGCTCTGCGCTGGGCAGGGTTGTTCTACTATCGTTAATAACCAGTTTTAGTTTTAGTAGCCCATGTTTAATTTTTAGTTTATTATTATTATTATTTTAAAGTGTACTTTAGTCAATGGCTATTCACTTAAGATCTCAGATGATTTAAATTTTTTTAATTATGACTGGACTAGTAATCATCAACAATTAAGTTTATTGCAGACAAAGGAATTTAACCTAAATGCACAGCTTTCTAAAGTTGCTCTGGGAGTTGCCATCTGTCCCAGAATGCCCTGTCCTCGAGCTTCAACAATAGATCGAAGTAGGTGACCAGCAGTGGGGAATTTCAGTGCAGAGAGAAAGAACCTGTGGTCCTCTACCCCCTCTCCCGTCCCGTCTACGTTTTATGGAAACGTCATGAAATATTACACCACCTATCTCTCCTCCCATCTGACAACAACTGAGTGGACGACCTGCTTTAAATCAAGGAGGTAGTTGTTGTTTTCTTCCCCCCCTGTCTCTAAAGAGATGCTGGGTTTGTGCGGACATACTAAACATATTCCAAAGGATTCCTGCTTTGTGGGTAGAAGTGAGGTACTGTAATGCAGCTTGTAATTATCTTCTTCTGTGTTTTATTTAGCTTTAATGAATGGATACGGGAAAAGTCAGTGGAAGCTAAAACAAGTTTGCTCAAATGTGCTACCATACAGGTTGTTATCCTGTAGTAATTCACTATTGAGTTAGAACTGAAGGAGCTATACAGTACAGCATGTGCTTAGAATCATGTGGCGCAATTGCCACTCACTTTCAAGAACCATCTTTAAAAGACATGTAAATTTGGCACCTCCAATTATTCTCGTTTTCTCCCCAACCAATTTGTATTTGCCTGTACAATTATAAACATATCAGTACTGTGCAAAAGTCTTAGGCACCCTAGCTTTTTTACAGAAATGTAGTCTTTCAAGTTTATTTTTTGTCTTATGCATTCGTGTGTCAGTAGAAATCTTTTTTTTTTAGATGTCCAAACATTCATTTTCTGAAAGAACAAGGAATTCTGCCACAGATGGTATGGTCTCCACAGAGCCCTGATCTTAACATCATTGAGGCTGTCTGTGATTACCTAGACAGACAGAAGCAGGGCAGACAGCCAAAGTCTGTAGAAGTACTGTGGCAAGTTCTCCAAGCTGCTCGTAAACAATCTACCTGCCGATTGTCTAATAAAACTGCGTACCTAGTGTTTGTTTTTAATTGTTTTTGTTTATTGTCCTTTATAGTATTTATTTTATATTTAGAAACTTTGCATTTCATCGATGCTTTTGAAACCATCTTCGCTTTACAGAATTTTTTTTCATGTGCCTAGGACTTTTGCTCAGTACTGTATGTGTGTAAAAAGTCTTCTAATGTGCAGAGTGTTACATGACTGATCAAATGCGAGTCCAGTTTTATTTCAGTTAATGTCACACTCCTCAATCTTGCCTCTAAATTCCCGGACACCCGCCTCGTCCTCAAAACTCCTTGAGCCGACTTCTAAACTCCACAATCCCGCTTAGCAACTCCTCTGCGTCTTCCTCCCTGGCTGGTCTTTGGCTTTATTGGTGCCTCACACTCCAGTTTTGAAAGATTTATTTTTATGGGTCCGAAAAAGTTTTCTATCTGGTAACGTTCAATATTTTTCTTCTTAAAAAAGTCTCTATCCTGGCAACTGTGTGCCTGTTTTATTTGCATTGTATCTGTCCCTTGGAAATGCAATGTAGGGTTAGAATAGGCTCACAGAGATCCTCATTCATTTGATTCGCCGTCTTTCCCAATGTGTCTGTTTAGCAGGTTGTTTTGGAGAGCTGATTGTTTTGGAGACCTGGCGCACACATTGGAGGCAACCATTTTTCATGATTTTTAATTTTGCTTTTCAGTGACAGTGACAGTGGCAGGCAGGCTTTTAACCAAAGTAATCTCTCACCCAAACAACTGCTTTAGACACCTGTCTCAGTCCAGAAGAATGAAGGAACACATAATTTCAGATTCCAGGGATATTTCAGCACAGAGCGCACCAAAAGAATGAGACTTTTTCCCTCTAACTATCAGACAGGGCTTGAAGAATCAGCCTTCAAGTTGTGTGTTTTCTCCAGGCACAAATGATGGACAAAAAGGGAGACAAGGAAGGACCCTTTGTGTGTCCTGCAGCGTAGGTGGCAGGGCACCAGGGGGTCCCCTGTAAGGGCACTGGTAGAGGAGAGGGGGGTGGGTGCTCTCAGCGGAGTGGTCAGCATACAGAGGACGGCCTAGTTTTCAGCTGCTGTGGGCTGGGCCTGGGGGCTGGGCATGAGAATAGCCCCCAGACAAACACCACTGGAGGCCTGGCCGGCTCTTGTGCATTTGCTTTGTGAAGATTTGGTTTCAGCCCTGTCGGGAAAGCGGACTCTTGCTAGATGCCGTCCCATTTGCCTGGGACTGTGGGGGGATAACCAGGGACGTCGCTAAAGGAGCTCCTTTTTCTCTCTTTCTCTCTTTCCAGCCAATGAGAAGATTGAAGACATCAATGGATGCCCCAAGAGTCGGTCTCAGATGGTGAGTGTACTAGCTGGTTCTCCTTCGTGGTACATCTGTGTGTTTATTGGTAATATAAAGTTACAGTCTTCTGGTGTGTGAAATGCCAAGTGGGTGAACGCCTTGCCTGTGAAATATGTGTGAGGCCCTATGATAATAAAAAAAGTTTATGGTCTTGTTTTACCTCACAGTATTTAGTAGACAGGGAAAATTGAAGTTTTATATATCTGGCTGTATGAGTTAGTGTACCGTTGAAATTATTGGATCGCCAGAGTCCAAACTGTTTCTGCTCGATATCTTTCAAGTTGGAATCAGCCCAAGAATTCATTACCTTCTCTTTTTATGTTAATAAACTGTTCTGGAGTTACTGGAGTGGGAACAGAATTTTGAGATTGACAGTAAGTGACCAATAAGTGGATTCAGACTCTGACGGGTCCAACATTTTCATTGGCCAACCAAAGTCAGTAAGAACTCACTTGTGTTTACATCTGTTAGCCAAAGTGAGTTAAAAATGCTAGGGTGCTTGTAATGAACCATGGTCTAATTCAAAGTCACCTTGTCATGCTCTGTGGATAGCGGAGAAAGAAATGGCATGTCCCTAACAGAACAGCACTCAGGATTTAACACGAATCACGTCATGGCGGTTTTAGTCAAGCTCAACGTTGTTCTCAGCGAACCCTCTCCATGAGCTGGAGATACTGAATTTGGCTAATGGCAAGGCGCCAATCAAAGCACTGCATTGATCCATGTTGCTCAAGCTTCTATGAGCACCGGTCGGGAAATCTGCACACAAAATTTCCTCCCGGGTCATGCCATTTCCTTTGATTATATTGACGGAAACAAAGCGGCGCTTTTCCAAGCGGAGGGTGTCGGGGCTCTTTGTGCTGTGGTTCACCGATTGGCTGAAGCGGTCAGTGCAGGGCTGTGTGATTGACGCTTTCTGAGTAAGCAGGTGCAGGCAGCGCATTATGTAAATGGCCTGCGTTTGTGTCCTTTTAGGTTGAAATTAAGCAATCACAGACAAATGGAGGGCTCTCTTACTGCACTTGCCATGACTGATGTAAACACGAGGGCATTAGCACATTAGAGCGAACCTGCTCGTTTGAATGAGTGATGCCTAACTATGTAAACAATAGGGGTCGCTCAGGAAATCTGAATGAAAAATGACCCATGGAGTGGAGGTGGAAATCTGACAAGTTTCCCGCATGCACACCAATTCACTTACACTTCAAGATGGGTTGACAGTGCAGTCACTCAGTACTCTCACAATCGCACACCACTGCAGACACACGTTCAAGTGTGTCCCTTGTATCTTGGCATCTCCCTAGAGAGCGATAGATCTATCAAATAGCTGTTTTTACAACTGTTTGTTTGAGCCTGATCCTCTTTAAATAGACTTCCCACTTCACCAATAACAAGGGTCCAATAAAAAAAAAAAACCAAGACCCTTCCATTTGCATGTTTAAACCTGGAGGATGTTGACACAGGGTTGCTGAAATGGTCAGGAGGATGCCCCCTGTTAAATCAAGCCCACTTTAAATATATGGGCCTATCGGAAGCCTGCTGTTCATGCATAGTGGCCACCCCATCTCTTTTGTTTGTAGGCTTACAAAGAACTACAAAGGAAACAAAGCTAGGTGGGAAGGTTGCATTTGTTTTCTGCCATGTTAAGCAGGTCGGATGGTTCTGATATTACACTCCAGGATGTGAGTAACGAGACAAACGAGCCGGTTTAACCGACTGAAAACTTCAGTCCTTAGGCAGAGATTGGCCAGCTGCTTTTGTCAATGTATGTCCTGCGGAAAACATGTTGTGACCGTCGTAAAGACATCCCAGAACCTGCATTAGGGATGAGGCAGGTGTTTAAATGGTGCAAGCATCGCGTGCCACTGAAGAGCAATCCACTTGGCTTTTACCTTCATTTGTTTGCCAGCGCTGTTTCTTAGACTCGTAGGAGTCAGGTTGTGTTTCATTATCAGTTCATATCCATCCCCTAATAGTAGCTCCAAGTAGATCTGCTCTGGCTTTCCCATTCTGGTGCCATGTGCAGACACAGCCTCCGTAGGGGGTCTTTTTAGACACAGATTAATAAAAGGTGTTCACCATCACTACATGTTCAGCACCAAGTCTGATCAGCTCACCCATTCCACGCTGCTGACCCCAGAGAATGTGTACTTACCAAACCTTTTATTACCTTTAGTGCGTCGCCACATGGTAGCTGCAGCCAGAGTGCTGCTGTGGCATTTAACACTGTGCTTTTGGGACACAGATGTTTGGGCGATGTTGCGTCACATGTGGCGAAACGCTGTCGGCTTCTGCGTGCGGACTTTACATCCATTCACATGCGGCTTTCTGGTCTGCACGTCAGCAAATTACTGGCTTCTCCGCGCAACGTAGAGACGTACAGACTTTTATCAAATATTAATAAGCCAGTTCTGGAGGCAGTCAGGATCGCGGAGTTAATGTTTAATCGGCGTGACGGGCAACGCCAGCCCAGACATGTCCCAGAAGTCCCTCTTTTGTGTTGTATAGGTAACGGCGTCAGCTGGTTCAAAAGGTAAACTCCAGGTGGTTCAGGACGATTCCTCTTTGCATGCGAAGCGCGCTGCACACGCAGGTGCAGCCCAGCATTGGGAAGGCTGCTATGATGGGCGTGACTGACCGCAGAGTCCCTGAGCCCTCTGACTTATTGTCCACACTGATGGTGCTCACTTTCTCCTTAGCCAGGCAGGATCTGTTTGCCTCTCTGCGCTCCCTCTGGTAAGGCCATTTGGAAATGATTGTAATGCAGTGAACTTTCTGGGTATGTCAAAAAATTAAAGATTTTATTAAAGTTACATTTTTAACTCCTCATTAAGCGTTGTGTTACAGCTGGTTGTCCGTAATACGATATTGACTGGGTGTTATCTACATTATGGGTAGCATTCTGTGTTTCTGTGAAAGATGGGCTCTTGTTACCCTGAAGGCTGAAAAAGCTGTCGGCTGTTTCCTAGTTATCTGTGTTGATACTTCACATAAGGAATTGGTATCGGCAAATCCTCAACGCCTGTCAGCCAGAG
>JAOVYW010001195.1:914-16570 GCA_025775045.1 Hiodon tergisus | reverse complement strand
CATAGTCCACATGAGAGTCATCTCAAATTGCTACCAGTCTTCGAATGTAAAACTATGTATTCTCTGCGCATTCTCACCTTTCTTCCACTAATGGAACAGAACAGCGTTTATGGATTGGATTATCCAAGCCCTCACCTGTCACTGGGCCAACGTGCTGATTTTAAAGACTTTGACCTTGCAGTTAATATGACGGGGGGGGTTCCCTCAGCCACATCAGCTGGCTAAACATCTCCGCCGCCCAGCTGCCGCATGCTTTAATGCGTGACAGTCGCGTCTCCAAGTCCTTGTCATTCACGGAGCCCGGCAAGCTTTCGGCCTCTCACTGCTTCATATACTGTATATTGGTGGGGTTTGCCCCTGAGGAAATAAAATACAAAAGCTTTCAGCATGGTTGTGATTTCTTTGAGCATTGGGTAGATTATTTGACTCTTCCCATAAGCCTTCAGCAACCTTGTGTGTGAATTGCCAGGAATTACAGTGCTAGGCCTTTGGTTTAATCCGGAGACATCAACCAGTGATGTATGTTCAGCAGTTCAAGACAGAAGATCCCACTAAGGTTGTGGAGGATATAGTGGAGTTATACTGTAGTCACAGTACTCTGTGACACAACACACTGTTGCCAAGTTTCGTCAGGTGAGCCAATAATTAGAAAAGAATGATGCGGTTTCACAGTGGGTGAAATAATTACAAATAAATCACCAAACATCAGCTTAATTGGGCTTTTTTTCGAAATACTTTATGTAGCCTGAAAAGTCCTTGCATTAATTGAAATGTCGTTATGCTACCACTAGTTTAATTGGATAAAAGGGATGCAACATAAAGTTAATGAGCACCCAAAGTAGTCTGAAGATGAAATATATTTATTTATATAAAGTATTTATCTTCACAGGGAGACGCGATTCTGCAAAAAAATATTCATCTTACATCACATGTATAATGAGGACCGCATTTAAAATCAGAATCCCGTTGAAAGCTTTTGTCTAAAAATCGATCTTGGACTGATTGTTGCCAGCAAAACAACGTTTCGCACTATGATGACTTTTCTTTAACCACGTGTCTGTTTCATTCAATCATCCTCCTTCTGGGGTGGATGCAGACCAGGAATTGAAATTGGTCAAAGTTTTCAGCTACTAAAGCCAACCTCACCTAATGAAAATTGTCAATACGGTATTAGCCAAATTCAATGATGTCCCCCAAGGTCTTCTAAAAGGCTGAAAACGAGAATAAATATTCAAATTCTGTTCCCACCCACCACAAATTTAAAAAAATTGCGATTGGGTGATTTTACTGTCACCATTTACTAATGCATTGTACAATTATGATGAACAGTGTCTGCAGTTTGGCCACAGAAGCCCCTGGGAGCTGGGGATTGCTGGATATGAGAAAATGTTAAGTAGCAGCCCCACAAATGAACCCTTTCCATTCGCCTTTCCAGATATATGAAAATGGTAGTTTACATTTAAAAAAATAAAAAAATTTTATTACTACAAACACTACAGTAATTACTGTCCTAAATAAACTACTACTACCACTACTACTGAATATTTTTAAAAGGTCAAATTTTCCCTAAGTGACCACCACTGGTTATTATGAAAACGAAGTGAAATCTGCAGTATTACGAGGCTTTGGAAAGCGCACTCAGAAACAAGCGTATGAAGTTGTTAGCAAGGTGATTAGCATAACATCAGTATGAACCTGACATCTGCCTTCATCCACAGATCTGTTGAAACCCACAGGGGAAGCATCAGATTCTCAGTGCAGTTTATTTTGATATAACCTGGAAAAGTTTTGCAAGGACTGTGGAAGACTGTGTTTTTTTTTGTTTCACTTGCAAATCCTACGTTGTTCTGGCACCTGCATAATGGCCCTTGCACAACTTCTGAGTTTGGCTCAGTCTGGCTTATTTGAAATTCAAATGCCAGGCGCTCCCCTCTTCAAACGCAGCTCACAAGCAGGAGCACTCGATCAGCCCTCTAACCACTGAGCGGCAATCAGAGATAACAGGACTGGAATATGGGTCATCCTCCACACTAAACGGAGGGGGCTGTCCATCCCCGCTAATGATGGAGTTGCTATCATCGGCCCCTGTCGCCACGGAGATGGTTCTGGGGCCTCTCTGAATCTCAGACAGCAATGGTCTTCATTCCCTCGACGTGCTGTGACAGACAGAACCAGTAGACAGCAATGAGCCAATCCAATTAAAAACCATTGCATTTGCATCCAGGCAAATCAAAAATCCCGCTTTTGGCTAACTGGTGCCAGATAACTTCACGGTGAAGTGTGCTGAGATTTTGCTGTTGTTCTGTCCTTCTGAAAGTATCCTTCACGTCACTAAATTGCTGCAACAGGATTGCTCATCCCCTCTCTAAAATACCTGTGTTTTATTTATAGAGAAAGACCAGGGGTCAACATTCATTCATGAAGCATGAGGACATTAACAAACGAAAAGGTGTCATGTGTCAATAAGAAATTATAACTTCTGTATCTCATTATCTGTAATTGGCTCATCGCCTTTAGACCTTTGAGATTTTCTGTCCTAGAAAAGCTCCTGCTCCAGAATTTAGACCCCTTGTAGAATCATGACCCACCCCCCACCCCTCTACACCCACCCCAATGTGCAACAGTGACAAATGATTTGCCAGCAGGGAAAACAAAGGGTTTCAACCAACACCATTAACAGCCCTTTAACAACCACACTGATCTTTGTGTCATAGTGCATCATATTACTCTTCACCATACCACTGGCCATATTCAGCCGCAACCATGATACATCCTTCATCAAGCACTAATTCTAGGGACATTGCAGAACACAACATTTTTCTGGGAACTCTGTACAACAATGCACTCCATTATCTAAAGACTGCAGGTTCACTGGCCTATTCATCTAGAGCAAAACTGCTGGCAATTATTCCTGAAATAAAAAGCCAAGCCGAGCATACTGAGAAGGCAGAAATCTGGGGACACTTCAGTTAACAAAACCACAAAAAAAAAACAAAAGTCTTGCAAGCTTACAAAGTGATTAATGAGCGGCAAACAGAGACGTACAGGAAAGCAATTGGATCAGTCATTCAAATGTTTTTATTTTTTATTATTGATTCAGGCTGACATGAATCTTATTAATCCAAACTATACATAGAAGACACTCTTATCTAATCAGGCGTAACTAGCTGTGATAATCAAACCATGTGCTATTACTCTGCTACTTCAGAGATTTTCATTCATCCGTTTTTACAGCTGGTGTCTTGCACAATGCACTCTCCTCCGGTTCGTCTGAGTGAGTATCACCCAAAGGGAATCGGGTTTTAGGCCCTTTTTGGAAAAGGAACGAGCACTCCTCTTAGCTATTTACCAACAGCTCAAAACTAGTATGCATATGGCTTATGCTGAAGGTATCTATTGTTCAGAACCAGATGAACCAGGGTGTAAAAGTGCACATTTATAATTGTGTTATTATTTTGAAATAATGTGAGGGCTTAGGTTTCGGTGGAAGATTTGTGTTGCTGAGAAGACTACCTGACCTGGTTGAAAGTCGGTTCCCGTTACAGTTATTGCCTTTTCCCACTGACTGACGAAAGGGAAGGGAATTCTCAACATCTCCCCCACAATTCCCAGGTCTGCAGATTCCCAGTACTTATTGGGTGAGTCATGTGAGAAAACCGTGATACTTGATCATGTGATCTGATGTCTGGGTTTTAGATTGGGAGGATAACAGCTATGTGTTGAAAAGACCATGGAAAGACCACGATGTACTGAGATCAGATTTGGATTTGGAACAAGGTCATTTGGTTTGTGAGATTATGAAAAATGCATAGTCTATAACTCTTGTTGAGCATTTTAGAACATCCTTTCTTCATCCACCAGCCGTACCGGGAGAACGCTAGATGCTCCCATCTCCAGCATTGTCCCAACCTCTGGGTGAAATATTATGTTTGCCACTTCCATATTTAAGCACCCTTAGATAGCGTGCGAGTGATGACACACTTCCCTTAGCACTCTCTGCGCACGCGCGAGGACCCACCGGTTGACCGCAGGGCAGGGAAGCCCAGCAAAGTACCATGTATATATATATTTGAAAAATAAAGAGGAATAAATCATCTGTTTGTAGCAGAGCTGTCAGCGTTCTCCCGGGTTATTACACACATTGAGACAGATGTTAGCTTTTTTATCTTTTATCCCCACAGCAGATCAAGCAGCATTATGTATAGTGCGTGGCAAATGCATTTTCACCCGCATGAATCACATGTATTTGAAGCCTTGTAACAGACTAAATTAAAGAAAGTATCAAAACACTTTTGAAGTATGAAATGACGTTATACACACAACGTCCAGTATATAGTTTATACATATACATGTACATGTATAGAACAAAAGTATTCTGGCCCCTGACTAAGTATCTCATATAACTGAATTACAAATAGTACAATGAAATTTCGTTGTGTTTGATATTTTAATTTAAAACACTGAAACTCAACAATAAATTTGGTGACATTGGTTTTATGTTGGAAACTATTAGTATGACAAATAAAAGAACAGAAATACAGAAATCCCATCCTGTGCCGTGGAAACTCTTAGTTTACACATACGACAGGAATTGCCCTAACGAAGACACAATTACCTTACCACCACCCTCCCCCTATGAACCAACAAAGTTGCCGACACATTTTCTGGAGGAAAAAAACAAACAAACACTTTTTTTAGGATCATTAGTCAGAATCTGAATCTGAAGTCAAAAAAAGAGGGGTCTATGTGAGTTAGATTAGGAAAAGGGCACAAAAAATACCAGAGAATTTGGTTGTTCCAGCGAGCACAGTTGGATCAATAATCAGGAAGTGGAAGCTGCTTCAGCCACCCAGATACTGCCAAAAACAGGCTGTCTCTCAAAACTCAGCCCTCAAGGAGGAAGGAGATTTGTGAGAGAAGCCACAGTGAGGTCAACCATCACTTTGTAGGAGCTACAGACTTCAGTGGGTGGAAGTGGGGCAAAGGTGCACCAGTCAAAAATATCAAGAGCTCTGCATAACAGTGTGCCAAGAATGCCCTGACTCAAAACGTACCATCTGAAAACACGTCTGGAGTTTTCCGGAAAGTATTACAGTGACCCAGCTGCGATGTGTGAAAAGGTTTTCTGGTCAGATGAGACCAAGATCATACTTTAATGACCAAAACTCAAAGATCTACATTTATATTTTAGTTGCTTAGCAGACACTCTTATCCAAAGTGACTTCCAGAGATTACAGTTTCTACATTCATCCATTAATACAGCTAGCTGGATATTTTATTGAAGCAATTCAGGTTAAGAACCTTGCTCAAGGGTACCTTAACCACTACACCCCCAGATGCCCTAGTATTTATGCCAACTATGTGTGGTGACAATCTAATTCTACCCATGCCTCAAGAGACTCCATCCCTACAGTGAAGTATGGCTGTGGGAATGTCACGCTGTGGGGATCCTTCCCATCAGCAGGGACTGGGCATCTCGTTAGAACTGAAGTAAGAATGGATGGAGTGAAATACAAGGAAATACTGCTAAAGATCCTGCTTCGGTCTGCTCAGGCTTGGGAGGAAATTTACCTTTCAGCAAGACAATGACCCCAAGAAGAGGCAACACTGGTGGGGCTCAAGAACACCAAGGTCCTACCATGGTCTAGTCTGGGTTGTAACTGCACTGAGTGTGCAAAGCACAGTGATGACAGGTGAGTGGTGGTTAAGGTGAGGGGGCAGGTGCTGAAGATGATGCGAATGTCTTCCGGTTTCCGTGCAAAAAATTAGTCTGTGAATTAAACAACTCTGATGCAATTTCACAAAGCAACGTCGTCCACCATGAGCTATACGACATGTAGTTCTGGGGTTTCATGTTTGTGTCGATATTCCTACAGTGAGCTAAATTAAGCAATGGAAGAATACGAATGCAACTGTAAAAAAAAAAAAAATGTGTGTGTGTGGGTGTGTGCACATGACACTCAGTCAGTAAAGAAGCTAATCTGAGTGCAGACAGAGCTCTGTGATCTGGATTTCAAAGGTCTGAATCCACATCAGGTCATTTGCATTCAAACCGCTGCATTCAGACTCAAGCATGCCATAAATCCCACTTCCATATTATATAATTATACATTATATTTATGTAACATAAAAAAAAAAAAAAAGGCAAGAAGTAATGTGATGTCATTGACACTGAGGGAATTATAATAGGAGCAGGAGGCGTATTATTGCTTCTTCAAAGGGGACGGTGCTGTTCACACAGTTAGACCTTGACAAAAGATCACTGACATCTCAGTTTCGGGAGGAATTACCCAGTAACCCCCTGGGAAGGAAGAGATCCAGCAGCCTTGTGGCCCGTGGGGTACCGATAGGTTGCCGTGCAGCACAGTGCATTACGGTTGCAGACCAGGGTAATTACATCGCTCTGATACTACCTTGGAGATCATTCAACGTGAACAACTCGAGAGTTTCCACTCCCCGGGCGTCTCATTGGCGAGATCGGTTACACTGATGTGGCTCCGTCGAATCACAGAGCAAGCCTCAGAACGTATTTGCATATTTCCAGTGTCTGCCCCTACAGCATGAGCTCCTGGAAACAGGTACTCCCAGCTGGAACTTTAGTAGATGCTGCTGAGGTCTCTCTTTATTAACCTTATTTAAAAGCGACACCCCACACCTGCTGAAGGGCGCTGCTTCTTTGACACAGCAGACACTACATTTTAGTCTGTCATTAGACCGGTCTAATTTTAGTTAGTAGAACAATAAGATTATACTTAACTTCTATCATACTGAGGAAGAAGAATAAAACTGTTCTCCTTTTGCTTGCAATTTAAATACGGGTTTAGCGTTTTCTAGTAGCTAGGCCTAAAGTTGTATCTAATTAGACCATAATTGGTATGTAAATGTGTTTAATCCTCTAAGACATTATAACTGGTTGGCTGTGACATGTTTGCAACCAGCCTGAGTAAGATTGCACGAGGTCTAATTAGTTAATGCATTTGCTATGACTGGATGAAATTAGATATTGTTGGGAACTTAACTTTTTTATTTTTTATTTTTTGTCTTGGGAAAAAGCACTCCAACCACTTAAAATTAGAGCAATTGTCTTTCAGTGCATAATAAAAAAGAAGAAGAAAGCCCCTCGTAGAAAACCTATTTATTCTCATATTCATAATAATACTACTTAGAATATTAACTACGACACATTAGAAAATTACTTATTTAATAAAATAAGCTAATACAAATATGTACGCTGTGCATTACATAATAGGTTTTAGAAATTATCTATTGAATGTAATTGGTCTAAGAAAACCAATTTGACAAATTAATGCCGGGATCAAAACGAAACTTTGGCAACGCGCTGATCACACTTTGCATAACAGTATTTAATTGCTTTTTCTTTTTTATGTGTAGAAGAAATAAGAAAAAATAAAATGTTATTAAATGAGATTAGTGTGTTGTTAAAGGTTTGATTTGACACCAGCAATAATAAAATGCATTGCTGGTGTGTGAATTGGCCTATACTTCTCTATATTCTTTATACCGTCATACTTGACAGTTTCAGCTCAGAGACTGCTAGATTAGTTAAGTAATTTATTTATTTACCACAAAACAATTCTTAAGGCATCAAAATACTTTTGATTTCCGCTCCGTGGCCAATATCTTTTATAAAGAAAGAAAAAATGCATTTTTTTCCCAAACGTCATCGAGTTTGTTTGTCTTTACCTAAGGCAGCATGGTAGAGAGTCGTCTTATATGGTAGCCTTAAACGCAGGATCAGAAATGGTCCAAAAACCACTCTTAACTTGGTCGACCCTGTGTATTTTGCGGGTGCTGACCGGGGCATTATAGAACGGATCTATTGCCTTCCCATGAGCAGAAAGGTCATCACCTCTGAGAGCCTAGAACAGGGTTAGCCATTTTAGTTCTGCAGGAATTGCCGGGTGCTTGTCCAGCAAGGCCTACCCCTATTTCAGTTTGCAAAGGTGCTGCATTAATTGGAGTGGCCAGTTGTGGGGAGAGAAGTACCCTCCCCACAGGGTCTCCTCCGTCAGTCACCATCTATTTTGAATTATGAAAGCCTATCAAAACGTTCAATCCAAACGCAATTTGCATTTCATTTGTTTTATAGCATGGCCTCAGCACTGATTTCATTTTAAAATAACCTGTACTTCTTATTAGTGGGCTTATGATGGACAAGCACACATGCAGAAGCTTACAGGACAGGCACATTGCCTTGGGATGCCCCTTTTAGCACTGGGTTTGAGTTTTCTCTCTGGAAAAATTCCCTCTAAGCTTGCTTCAGAGAGGCAATTTATCATTCCAATTCAGAACTTGCTCCAAAATCCATTATTCACAGAAATAGCCTAATTATTGCTAGGGAACAATACGTGTTGCTGGTGTCGAAGGCAAACGAAAACCAGAGCCTGGGTGCAGACTGCACAGGTTTTTCAGAGATTTATAAATTCATTAATGGTAGGGAAACATCACACAACACAATTTTTACACTCATCCTGGGATTGTCAGCGTTTATTTTGAAACATTTCAGATTGTTTGGACGTTATAATAATGATAAGAAAAAAGTGAAAGGTTTAAATTGTTTTGTAGTTTGTTTATTTTTTAATTACAAAAGTCTGTCAAAATATTAAATCTGACCGCACGGAATTTGCATTTCATTATTTTTTTTTATAGCATGGCCTCTGCACTGAGGATTTTATTTAAATATAACCCCGTCATTTTATTAGCTGTCTTGATGAATTCCTTTCTGCCTGAATCATCCACCAGTAGGTTTAAAAAGCATTACTTCAAGTCTGAAGACATCATTCAAACATGTAATAAGCGTAGTTTCTTACACATGAATGCCGCAGGAATAAAATGCATTAAATCATTATAAATGAATGTTGTTGAAATACCGAGGGTTTCCTAACATATTCACGTGAAGTTCCTACTAGATCCACAAGGTGTTAATGCGCTAAGCCGTCTTTATTCAGAAGGGATTGATGCCCAATATTATGCAAAGTGTCATCCCTTTAGGCCCGGCCATCACGATGCAGAGGTCGTGAAAACCTTCCTGGGATTAAAATACAATGGGCGGGCCTTGGGGGTCCAGGCCCGTCCAGAAAGTTCACTGTGCCCCCTCAGCTGAATTCTCTCCCTGAGATAATGTTAATTATACACTTAATAAAAGCTATGTGAGGTGAAAAAAATTCCCCCCTGTCAAAGTTGAGTGCCCCGTCTGTTTCTTATGTTCTGGCCCTGACCCTGATCCTACCTAGTTACGGAGAGCTATGGTATGTTCTGGCACCGACCCTGATCCTACCTATTTACAGAGAGCTATGGTATGTTCTGGCACCGACCCTGATCCTACCTATTTACGGAGAGGTATGGTATGTTCTGCATATTATGTAGTTCTGTTCTGTCTTCTCTTTCTGATCTTTTTAGTCCAGTAGATACACTTTTAGACTCTTTGCCCGCTCTCCTCGCTACGCCCCATCTCAGCTATTGATATTTTAAAGGCACAGTGCTGTTTTAAAATCTGTCTACCTAACTCCAGTGTAGTGAATGTAAACAGACTTGTATACGAAGAATAAATGCATGAAAGTTGTGAACACTTTAAAATGGCTAACATTCTAAACATTTTAATGCTTATTATTCTTGCATAGGTTAACGGTATCCTCCCTGAATTAAAATAATACTGCCTGTGCAGAGGAAAAAGACACACACAGCCACGACACCAGTGTTGGTCAGAGTTGGTCGCTCAACCCGAGCAGATTGTTACAGTAATGCCTCCAGAGTTCCATTGTTTATAATTAGTTTGAGCTGGTGTTCGGGGATTGCGCGCAGTCAGAAAATAAACTGAGAACGTAAAACTTGAAAGACGAGGCGAATGATCCAAGCCCTCACGAGTCTCTGTAATCCATACCGACAGCAGCTTCGTCTCGAAACTTGCATTACTGAGTAAATTTGCGTTGGCACTGAGCATCTCTCGGGACTTCTGAAGTGACTTGCTTGTTCAAGCTACACGTGCGTGACCCAGATAAAATCCAATGCCAAAATAACCTTCAGCACGTCCATCCCATTTAAACCTGGAAAGGAATGAGAACTGAACGAAACTGACAAATAGAGCTGCCTTCCTCTCTCCGGGCTCAGGTGATGGACAAGGGTTTGACATTAATATGGACCTGACCATCCCTGATGAATCAGCCTCGTGCCTGTTTACCACGTCTTGTTTGTTTCAGGAAGGGGTGGCTTTTCCGAGACAAAATGATTGTTGTTATAGATCTAAAAAAACACAGCTGCACGGCTGATGCTCTGCATGACACTTAAACATTTTCAATTTTCGTCAAAATCAGGAACTGCCGAGAATCACCGTATTTTCAATCTCAAAACTCCTGTCAGGTTCATTTACATCCAGGAAAAATCACTTAGTTCCATTCACAGTAATTAGCTACAGACTCAGGCGGGTCAAACTGAACGGGCAGGCGGGACTATGAACGTTACCTCGGGCTCCATCACATCCAACCAAGCGACCGGAAACAGGAGAGCAAACGCTGTTTAGTACACGCAGGACTGCCATTTCCACAATCGCCAGAGGCAGTATACACTGCACGTGCATTTGTTCATTTAGCCGCACACGTAGTTAAGCAGTAGGTCAATGCCACCTCTTCCATTGAATAGCATTGTGACAATGACGCACTGTCATCTTTTTTCCAGATCCTCATAGAACAAAGAAAGAGCTTATTTTTTTCCTCTCTTGGCAATTTGCCTGATTATTGGTTACCTTTCAGTGAACCTTCTTTGCCACTTCTTCTGAATTAAATATAGCCTTGAGAGCCACTACTTCTGCGTGGCCCACATAGCACACTGATCATCAGTCAAAGTTAGCATAGCTGTCCCTCACGAGCTGTGATGGACAAGGTCACAGACCAAGTGAAGTTTCCGCAGAAACTTTGATGCGTTAAAACTGGCAGGGACTCTAAATTATTATAGTACAGACTCTGTGAAAACATCTACTTAGCATGTAGAGAGAAAAAAATGAAAAGATATATATTATTGTCATCAAACACTTGCACACATCCACACGCGTGTTTCAGTCTCCTCATGCTAAGATAAGGGACAGTTTATACACGTAGAAAAGGAATGGAGTGTTATGCTCACTTGACTATACCACCAAAAAATTTTTTCTAAAGTATTTAAAGTATTTTCTTTATCAGGAATTACTGAGAGTAAAGTATCTTGGCTCATGAGACTGGATTAAACTGGAGTCAAGATTAGGCCTTCTGTCACCAAAGAAAAGCAAAAGGCCCATTGGGTGATAGTAGGGTCTCCAAAAATAATTATGCCAGCCAAATTGAATGTTCACCCCATGAACTTCATCTCAGTCTTGCCTGTCTTGTTCATTTGTGGAAGCGTGGCTGGATCACGAAGGACGATGATGAAGGAGAACCACGGAGGACGATGGTGAAGGAGGACCATGGTGAAGGAGGACCATGGAGGATGATGGTGAAGGAGGACGATGGTGAAGGAGGACCACGGAGGATTATAGTGAAGGAGAACAATGGTGAAGGAAGACCACGGAGGACTATATTAAAGGAGCACCGCGGAGTATGATGGTGAAGGAGGACCACGGAGGGTGATGGTGAAGGAGGACCATGGAGGATGATGGTGAAGGAGGACCATGGTGAAGGAGGACCACGGAGGATGATAGTGAAGGAGGACGATGGTGAAGGAGGACCACGGAGGGTGATGGTGTAGGAGGACCACGGAGGGTGATGGTGTAGGAGGACCATGGAGGGTGATGGTGAAGGAGGACGATGGTGAAGGAGGACCATGGAGGGTGATGGTGTAGGAGGACCATGGAGGGTGATGGTGAAGGAGGACGATGGTGTAGGAGGACCATGGAGGGTGATGGTGTAGGAGGACCATGGAGGATTATGGTGAAGGAGGACGATGGTGAAGGAGCCCGACAGCTCCTCCCAGTCCTTCCACAATCATCATCATCCAATAGCAATACGATACAGCAGAAAGTAAAAGATGTTTAACGGTATAATGTTCATTATTACTGCATTCACTTTCAAAACTTAAAACAAACTCTGAGAACATTCTATCCTAATGAAAATTATGTGCTAAACATGATTAATTCATTGGTGCCTATTAGCACATAATTCACAATAGGTGCCCATGAACTCTAATGGTGATAATTACAGGTGGTTTGATATGTAGTTTTATATTGCTTGGATCTAACTCGCACTTAGAACCATTTACGTTAATGTGTTTTGAAATGTTACACATTTCAGCCATTTCCTACGTTTACTCTTTAATCAAAATTCTTAAAAGAGAGATAAAGTTAGCATATGTACATGACAGGCAATCAAAAAGGATGACTCACTTCAGTTTAAAGATTTGCAGAGAAACTTCTTCTCCTTTTTGGAATCTCTTCAACTGCGCTTTTTTTTTCTCCCCGTGCTGCTGTGCTAACAGTTTTCTGTTCAATTCCACGAGACTGCCAATGGAAAATCTGAGATAAGACAGGCTTTACAATGACTGCCTTTAAGGAACTGTTGATTTTTTTTGTCTTTTCATGTGTTACTTATCAAGCATGATTGTCCAATTTCGACTCGCATATTTATTTATTGCACTACAAGATTTATCATCTATGGCGACTGAAAGTTCCGCTAAAGTAAGCTTACTGAGAGAAGCGACTGTCGGATGTTGCTAGCTAGGGTATGTTCTACATATTATGTAGGCATGTACGTATCTCAGGTTGTTTACATCTGTCTAACCTTGGGGGGAGTATCAGCCACTAATTAAAATTAGTCATTTAAAAAATGTGACATAAAAAATTGGATCTGTGCTGTGAGAACTCCTGTGAGAAGTTTTCAGACATCTGGGAAAAGAGTTTCGCTTTCATTGGACAAAACTCTATGCCACGCGCTCGGCCTCTAGATAGAGATGTGCGTGGTCCGGATTTTCAAGGGTTTCACAAGGTGTTGTATCAAAACATGGGGTAAAACCAAAAGAGCTTGGGGTCGCGTCCAATAAAATGCTCATTAAAAGCCTAGAACTGAAACAGCGGCCATCTGCTTACTTTCTCTATTCAGAGCTCGAACTGACACCGGCCTCCTCCGTTGGTCTGTGGAGAGGGAAGCTCAGAGACACTCTAATGATCTGAAGCCTGCATTTCACCTTTAACCTGACCGAAGGAAAGAAAAACGGAGGGGTCAAAAATGTTCTAAATATCTCCGGCACCCGTGCTGATTTTGTCATTCCAGTCAGGTTATGTTGGATATGTGTATCATAGCCACTCTGCATTCAAAGCAAACTCTTTGGAAAAGTTCTTCTGTTTTCTTTTTTAACCAAGAAACAACAGGTTAAAAAAGACTAATTTAGAATAATTTAAGAAAATCCCCATTCATGTCGTCTGTTTGCATTGAAAGGGTTTCTTTAATTTTTAAAGCTGCAGATCTGTAGGCTTTACATCCAGAATAATGTTCTCTGCTTTCTTTGACCGTGGCCTAGTTTGGCTCATCACAGAGCTGGGCTGGACGGGCAGCTAAAAATCACCACTCCCGCCTTGACCTCTGTTAGGGTCCTGTCAGCTGGTCTTCATTCCACAGGCGCACCAAACCACCTGCCTTATGCTAATCATCCATCCCGACAGCTTAATTCAACTTGTCAACCCGGTGTCTCTTCCTCCAGGTCTGTTATTTGAGGCTGTAGAGAGCAGAAAAGCAGTCTGGGAAAAGCCTGTCTCTTCAGCTCGTATACTTCTCGGCCTTTTGCACTCCATCTCGCTCACCAATTCATTGCAGGTATCTGGTGTTTGAATTTGTAACAGAATATGACAATAACAGAGTGGTCCAAAGGCCTTTTGCAGGGTTCATAAAGGTCTCCGTATATAAATGCAGAGTCAGCGAATGTGCAAAACCAGTACTAAAATAACACTTCAGTAAAAGCAAAAAGTTCTCCAGGCTTTTTTTTGCTTTTGTTGATTATCACTGATGTACCGGTGTTGGATTCATCCATTGGACTGCCAGATGGTGAAACGTGACTCATCACTCCAGAGAACGCGTTCCCACTGCTCCATAGTCCATCGGTGGCCACCTTTACACCACTTCAGCCAGCACATTGCGCACGGTGATCTTAGGCTTCAGTGCAGCTGCTCGGCCTTGCATGAATTTCATGAATTCATTCTTAGGATTCAACCCAATTCACGAAGCTCTCATCGAACAGCTAATGTGCTGACGTTGCTTTCCAGAGGCACTCCTGTGAGTGTTTACAACCGAGGACAGACTATTTTCATGGGCTGCACACTTCAGCTCTCGGTGGTCCTGTTCTGTGAACTTGTGTGGGGTTTATCCTTTAGGTCAAGATGAGATGCGTGTGTGAGAATTCGATGAACCCCGGACCTTCCTTTGCGATGTGATTTTGATACAGGGGTATTTTCACTCGCAGACACAAGTAATCTGCTTGTTCTGTAGAGCCTTGTTAGTGGCAAGTTTACAAAAACAAATTTGAAGTACTTTCAAGGCCTTGGAATCTCTACTTTCTTCTTGGATTTTCCTCTTCCCACAGATTTTCAGGGACCCTTGTTGCGTTGAGACACCCAGTAATCTCCAACAAGGAGTGAGGTAGAGAGAATAGCTGCGGCTCTTTCCAATTGATTCACTGGGATCGCTGAGACATCACTACTCCCAGACCGGGCCTGCCCCCCCTTGTTATAGAATTTCAGTTAGTTTGAAGCAAAGTGGATATGTGAAATTAAAATGTTACAATGAAGCTGAAGGCAATGTGGAAATCTTGTTTCGTGTTGGATAACTGTCCCTCTGGGATGCTTTCATAGCCCAGCGTCAGAGGATGCAGTGGTGCCAGCCTCAGGAACCCAGACGTGTAAATACAAATGTAAAAGTATCCGCAATGGCTGGAGTACATGTAAAACACCCGGAAAAGAAAATCTCAACGCTGACATTTTTTGATAAGAGTTAGGAGTGCTGCTTTTACATCTACCTCCTCCTCTTGTAATCGTCTGCAAATGGCTTTGGCAGACGGGGTCAACTGCACTTTGGAACGCTGTCACTCCTGGCCTCTCGTCATTGGAGGAAGCCAGCCGCGCCTTTTTGGCCAGTCTCTCGTAAGAGTCTGATGGGAACGCTTCCTGATGGCTTCAAAACTCCGCTGCTCCCCTCACCCCCCGAGTCTTGTTTATTCCCTCACATTCCGCCTTGCCTCGAGGGAGTGTTCAGGAAAATTATAGTACGTGTGCCCTTGTCACACTTTGGGTCTTGGTGAGGGTAAGCGTACTCTCTCCAGAAGTTGATTCTGTTAACCAAACAGATGGTGAGAAACAATGGGATATCCAGTGAAAATGTGTTAATTTACTGCCAGGTGACAGAAGTGCAAAAACAAGAAGAAGAAAAAAAAAACCTACAAAAAGTTTCTAAACTATCTCTACTTATCTCTATTTTCTGCCTCTACCACCCTACCCCTACCCCTAACCCTAACCCCTAACCCCTAACCCTAACCCCCAGACTCTTTCTGACACTCTCACTCTTTCTGACATTCTAGCTTGCAGGAATAGGTTGCATCTCGCTTGCAGGAATGGGTTGCATCTCGCTTGCAGGAATGGGTTGCATCTCGCTTGCAGGAATGGGTTGCATCTCGCTTGCAGGAATGGGTTG
>JAOVYW010001193.1:3115-16572 GCA_025775045.1 Hiodon tergisus | reverse complement strand
GCAATGGGACTGAATGAAACACCTGAATTCAATGATTAAGAGGTGCGGCCCAATACTTTTGTCCATATAGTGTATATGTATCAGTATAAATGGATCAAATGTAACATTTGGAGATATGTCAGCCCCCCACCCCATGGATAGATTATTAAACCAGTGGTGTTCTGGATTTTGCCTTTGTGCATCTGATGGCATGTTACTTAGCTGCAGGGCTGTGACGCTGGACAGGAACGTCCGCTGCGGAGCGTAAAGAAAAACAAGACATGGTTTATTCCCGGCCAAGGGCGTGTGCTAGGTGGATCATACAGACCCAAGCCAGAATCAGTTGACCTCATTCTGAAAGCCCTGGCTGTATTGGGGCCTTTGTGCAGCAAACACCTGCTGGAGGAAGGGAAGGCTAGGCCGTGCTGAGGTAATGGACACCCACAGCACCCACAGATCTGTCACGGTTGCAGTCGACCGTAAATCTGCCAATGCTGGACCGCGGGCGGGCTCTGTTGCCACGTCCGCGGTTGGTGTTTGAGCTTTTAAATTCTGCACGGATGACTCGGGCTGAATGGGAATTCTGCGCTGGGCTTGGACTCACTGGCTGGTGGCTGGGGAAAGAAACGGGCGCTTTCTGACTTTTTCACAGTTTCAGCTGGTCCAGCTGTTTTGCTTAGCAGATGCTTTCACCCAGAGTTTTATTGTTGTAAATGATCGGCTGCTTGTGTTTGTTAAATGAAATCAAATGTGCGGCCTGGATTTATTTCTTGTGTTGTTTCTTCCCTGACTGGCGATGACAGAGAACTAATCCTGCAGCACTGTTGTGTGTGCTACAGATACTTTGTCTCCATGCAAGGTGAAGACGTGTCATCATATTTACGTTCTTAGGGCTCCTGACTGGTTCAATCAGCACAGACCAACCCTGCTAGAGTTTGCCGGTTCTAATCCAGCTCACGTCATTTACTGATTGTGTGCACAGTGGCGGCGTACAATTGGCAGAGCACGGGGTTGTCACTATTGAGCGTCCGCTGTTCGCTTCCTGGTCACCGGGCTTGCAGTACCATCAGAACTGCACCTCTCGCGCAAGCTCTGTAGAAAAGCGTGAAAGAGGTGGGCTCAAAGGTGACTGGGATCGTATTATTATTACCCAGAAGACAATGCTCTCCTGGGCTTGAACGGGATGTGTCTTTTTAGGGCTGTCAGCATTAGCAGTTGTTTTTTTGTTTTGTTTTTTAAATCCAATGATATTTCCTGCATATATTCTCCGATGTCGACGTGTCCTGAAACCAGAGGAGGGAGGGTGGTTTTGTTTTGTTTTGTTTTATTGAATCTCCAGTGCCAGCCATTACCTCACCGAGATATGGCTGTGATAAAATCAGCTGGCATGGAGCTGCTTCTCATACTGGTTTCATCCAGCTATGGGAATGTTCATCAGGCCGTGGTGCTCCCTGACTCCAGTCTCAGGCAGAAAACCGTGAGAGTTGGGTGGTCAGGGTGTTGTAGTCTTAACACTCGACAGACCAGGGTTGCAGAGACTGTAGTGTGTGCTGGGTTTCTTTCGGCCATTCTCATCGTTTGACTGAGGTTCTTATTTGGATAGTCAGTCTTCTCGCCGGGTTTCTCTCCCTAAAAAGGTGACTTACACCTGCTGGACTCCAGGGGTTTTCACGTCTCTGCGATTGGTATTCTCCTGTAATCTTAAAAAAATGTACAGCATGCGCAGGCAACCACCAGAGACCACCTGAGCCTAAGAAACCTGCTAATCCTGTAACAGGACCATCGTTTCTGCACAGCTAACATATTCATTTTGTTTCTGTGTTTTTCATCAGCGACATCTGTCTCCTGAGGAATTCCGCCATGTCTTTGGGATGACCATCGAGCAGTTTGACCGACTGGCTCTGTGGAAAAGAAATGACCTCAAGAAGAGAGCTCGACTTTTTTAAACGTAGCCAACAACAACAAAACCCCAAAAAATGTCTCGCTTCAGTCCTGTCTGGGAAAAACATAACTCCAATCTTCATGCAACCCTGTTCTCCTAAACGCCCGCGGGAGCCAGATCAGGGAGGGAGAGTGCAGCGGGATCGGCGGAACATCCCACCAATGTCAACGCCGCCACTTGGCAAACGTTGCGAGAACGCGGTTTTACAGATGCAGGGAAAGGGGCTGCATTTGCATGGCCAGTTTTAAGCACCCCTCCCCCCCCCCAAAAAAAACCTTCGCAACTTCCGAACCCCCGCCTCAGCTTCCTGCCCGTACCCCCACCCCAGCATAAATGCACCTGGCAAGCTTTCTAATTCCTGGCCTTTTCAGCAGCCTTCAGCTCTAGACGCAACATGCTAACAGCTTACGCTAACCGAAAAACATTAGCTACGGTTTACAGCATTGGAAGAACAGATATATACCGCAGGAATGCATGCTGGGGGCCTGAGAGAGGGTCAGTAAAGGAGAGTTTGGGTTTTTTTTTATATTGTCTCAAAGCACCTTACTAGATATATTGTCCGTTTTTTCGTGATTTTTCATTTGCCGGATCACGCGCACGCAATTGTAAAGGTGTCGTTTTTCTATGTTGGAACAGTCCTTTGAATCGAAGCTGAAGCTGAGAAGAAACGCGGTCGAGGCCACGAAACTCACAAGACTCACAAGGAAGCCTTAACATGTCCGTTACCAACGGCTACAGCCTGTCAGAAAAGGGTCCGAAATGAATTGTTGAAAAACAGAATAGAACGAGTTTCAATAGAACACGAGATATTTTTATTGACACACCTCCAAAAACCGTTTCTTCTGGTTGTGTTACATTTAAATCATATACAATTGTGTTCTACATTTGAAGCAATTTCAGTTGTGCCTTCTGTTACAAATAGTTTATTATTGATTTAGGTTTTAGAAAAACATTTAATAACACTGGTTAATTTTAAGTTTAAATAAGTTCAATTAGAGCAATTTTATGTCTTCAATCTTGACTTTTTTATTTTTATGCTGTTGAAAAATACAAGATGGATTCGCCTCCCATTGTTCTTTATGAAGGAAATCTGTGAACATTCAGTTGTAGGCATTCACACGGCGTTTGTGTATTTGCCTGCCTGGATTTGGATAAAATTCTTATATGCTTTTACTTTATTAGCCCTTTACAAGCTGACTGTTTCAGTAAAAGGCTACGGTATACAAGGGCCCTGCTTTATTGATGGTAAAGTCCCAGAGAGGGAGGCTCTTTAGCCCATTAGCCCATTATTTACTAAATTATACTTTATCTAAACCTGTTAAACTCTGGCAGTGCTTCAAACACACTAATAAATAGGTAAATAATGATCTGTGCTTTTACAGGCTTTGTATGTGCTCTGCTGAAATGAAACGTCCACTCATGTATTGGAGTGCGGACAGCAGCCGTTGCTGGGCTCGTTGTGCCTGTGTGCCGATACAAGTTCCGTCAGCCCCAGGAAGCAGTGCTTGGAGTGGCCAGGCAAGGTGCGGGCATGTGGCAGCCCGTCTGTGACCTCCCTCACATTACAAAAGCACTAGAGAAGTGTTGCGTAGGGACTGCATACGCCACCCCCCTTCGATTCCATGGGGCTGCCAGTTGTGCGGGTGAAGGACTTGGAGCGGCAGCAGGGTGGAGGACTAACAGAGGATTGCATCTGTCTGGTTTGAACAGCTGTGGAAACAGAAGCAGCAGCCTTCAGGCAGAGGCTGCAGGCCCCTCTGGGGCTCGGCGGCCGTTGCACAACCTGTCACTTTTATCCCCCAGAAGCGAAAACACGTTTCTCAACCAGAGAAAAACCGTAGCCGTGTAAATTAAAGTCGTTCGTGTTTTAGTGCAGGAAGGAGATACAGATCGGGGCTACGTTTCTCCCCAAAAAAGTTTCCAGATTCTGTTTTGATTTGCTAATGAAATATATAATGATGAATTATTGAAGGTAGTGTAACGCAATCAGCTTTATTTTTTTATAGTGCTGTCTATAACCACAGTTGTGTGAAACGTGTTCATGGTCCACAGTTTTCTTGCAGGTTTTACTTATACACATTGAACATTTTTTAAAGGTTCACGTGTAATAGATGATTGATGCCCGTAAAGCGCATTATAATAATCTGCCGGGAGCTGAACTTGGAAAACAGGACTGACGTAATACCGAAAAAGACATTATGGGAGTTCACTAAAAACATTTTTGTATTTGCCTCCAACTGTCCGTTCTCTCGCTGCAAAGCTGTTTATAATAGTGGCACACTATAGGGGAAGTTTTTGGTTTGTTGGTCTGTTCGCAGCGGTGTGTGTTGGGTATATGAATGGATAAGGTTGTGTAACCATTGCTTGCAAAAGTTTGTCATCGCTGTGATTGTTTTTTTGTTTTTTAAGCAGCATGGAAATAAGGGTCAAAGTTCAACTGTAACTAAGCCTTTTTTTGTTTTGTTTGTTTTTCTTCTTTTCTTTTGCTTCACTGGTTTGCAAAAATGAATGCTGATGTCCATCTTAAAATAAATGTCTTATTCAGTACTTTTCTGCTGTGTACGGTTCTTTGTGGTCACGCGACAAGGTGACCACAAGCTGAATTAGGCAACCACAGATGCGGGGAGCTCATGCCAAACTATTCTTGTTCGGAGGGGAATACAACTGAGCCGCTCTTGGGCTGGATTTACAAACTACAGCGTTGTGAACGGGGACGTGATTGTCACAAAGCTCCCTTGTGGCACGACCTACCAGACACACAACCCAAGTGGGATCTACTCCTACTTCCACAACCCCAAAACAACTGCTTGTCACCCATGATGTCACCCCCTAGAGCGAGGGAGGAGCCGTTTCAGCCAATGCAGATGCAGGCGTGAAGACGCCGAGTCATTTGCAGGCTGTTGAAAAAGCTGAGGGTTGACCCTTCACTCCTGCTCACACCACAGGCCAGAAGCATGAGGTGAAAAGTTCAAAACCCCCGAGTTCTGGACCCAGGTTACACCGGTGAATATTCATCAGAGGGTAGACACAGTGGCTTGACAGTTAGTGTTAGTGACTCAGAGCAACAGGGTTTGTGTTTGAATCCCACACACCTGGGGTCTCATTTATAAAACGTAGGATCCTTACTAAAAGTGTACGTGCGCACAAAAAATTAAAATGGTGTGCGTACGCACACTTGCAGTCAATGTTCCCTTTATCAATCACAGTCCACTTGGAAATGTGCACACGTGGATCAGCCTCATACCCCGCCCTATACACGACCACACGACCAGGCATGATTGCACTCAGGGACGGCTGCGATATCCCAGATCTAAGGATAGAATTTAACATGATTATATTATTCCCAAAAGAGGCTTTACGCGGAAAGGCAAACATCATATATTGTTGTTGATATCAAACACATACCTGTCGGATAATTCCCGCTGGTAATAGCCAGTTGCCAGAAACCCCAGAGTGGTTAATACCTGTATGTGTATCGGGATGGCGCGGTTCCGTCTGGTCGGTCTATCTAATGCAGGAACCAATTCAGCACATAGATCCAAGAGCACGGGTATAGGGACTCTAAATCAGCCTATTAGCCAGTCATCATCATGGGCCAGGAAATCTTCGTGGTCCCTGAACACTCGCTCCCTCCTAATTCATCCAATCACGTAGTCCTCTAGCAGTGCCAGTGCACCCATCATGCAGCATCACGCACGAGTGTCACCGCAGTATTTATACGTTTACACCAATCAGACTGATTACTTCACACCTCGCCAAAATGATCGCGTCAATCACTGGTATCCCCCACCCAGGGATATCATTTAAAGATGGAAGTTTGACAGGTGAACACATTTATTTTCTGTCAGTTATGCTTGGCCTGCATTATAATTAGGACTGATAATGAGGATATGGAGTGTGGCGATTGTGCGAGAGCTGTCACTGGCTATATTTCCAGACTTTGCTCATTTACACAATCCATATGTGCAGGTGGTGAAGATGTACCGGGTGAGTGGAGGTGAGAAGGCAGTGAGTGTGCGGCACCGCGGTGTCTCCAGTGTGCTCTGTGCACCTGACAGCACAGTCGTGTTCACTGCAGCGATTTTACACACAAAAACAGCTAAAAACAGCTAAAACAGTACTTGGTGATATATTAGAAGATATTATTAAAACCTACTGGTCTAAAAAAAAACCTGGGGTTATGATGTTTATGATAACATGGATCTATAATTAACGTTTGATATTAAATGTGCGAGAGGCATCATTATACAATCTGGCTTCAATTCACCACCTCACCATCTGCGTTGCCAGTTTCCCCTGTCTCCAAAATGTGCGAAAGCATGGGTCAGAGTTTACTTACAGGTGCACACATTCTCCCATCACGTTTGTTTTTATAGATCACAACTTTTTGCGTGGAAAGTGGCGTACGCCTCTTTCAGGCCCCGTTTTGTGCATACGCAATGGTTATAAATGAGACCCGTGGACTGTTAATTTGGTCCGAGTGTTGTGGAAAAAAAAAAAACCTACGCCATTGAGGCCATTTTGACAACGATGTTGTCCAGGTTCTTTAACCATCAGTCTTTGACTGACATTGCTGTGGCTAAAAACAGAAAATAGACCAAATTTTTATGGCAACATTATTTTACAAGATTGCAGTCACATAACACCAAGGGCTCTCCCATATAGGAGACTATATAGTATAAAACTATATAGTTTGGAATGTGGGTCTTAAATGAAAACAATTCATTAATTGATAATATTTCTGTTTCAGGGGAAAATTATTTTGATAATAATTCAAAGTTTACAAGATACAAAGCGAATCACTGCGAGCACTAGTTGAGGTCAGAACCGTTAGAATCCCGTAAAAAAATTATTGATTTGGGCCTATTGGTTACAAAAAAGTTATCTGACACAGAATAGCACGGAATAACTTCACTAATGCGACTTAAAGACTTTATGATACTGTAGCGGGGATGGCTAGGTGCGCTTTCCCCTACCAATGGGATATAGCTATCCCCGCGGGGGCTTCCGGGAAGCCTCACTTCACGGACTTGTAACTTGTAAATAGTCTGTTTTGTGTGCCGGTTCTGTTTGGAAGAAGTGTTGTGTTGTTTGTCTTTGTTTACCCTATTGTTTAAGTAAGGTTGTGTTCCCTCACCGCTGGCGTTTTTGCTATAGCGAGTGAGGGCTATCGTTGTGTTACTGTGTGTTCCCCAGTACTTCGCACTGCCAGTTCTGCCTTTGTCAAGGCGGTCGTAAGCGCATGTGCGAAATAACGAGCATTGATTCCTGTTCAACAGCGTCGGTCTCGTGCTTGAAACCAAGCAGAGAAGTAGCTCTCTTGTAAAAACGCTACAATACGAAAGCGGTAACTTCACTTCGTCTCTAAAATAAGGTATTAACACGCTGGTTTTAATAATCTAAATCTAATCTAATCACACAAAAAGTGTTGCATTTATAAACTGTACGGGAGTCAATTAATAAATATATAGGCATTACATTATATCATTATTATACATTATCCTAAATTACGCAAGTCACCTAATTATTTCTCTTTACGAAACGAAAACCAGCTGAATAAAACCGGCGTCAATCAGAGATTTTCTCATTTGCACAAGTTTGTATGAATACTAAACGAAAAATGGAACGTTTTTAAATGCTATTTAAAAATGTCACATTGGACGGATTGTGTAAAGCCTAGCATACAGTTTGAAATGGAGAATGTAAAATACTAAAACTATGATTTAAAAAATAATCTTCAGAAATGTTTTTTTTTTGCATTTTTACGTAAACAACATAAAAACGTCGTTTCATTGACTACTACAGCACATGTCATTATTTTCAAAAACAATAATGGGTCTGAACAAAAGCTCCATCGATATCTGATTGGCTTTGACTAGTATCAGTGTTTTTTAAGTGGTCTTTCACCACGTCAAACAAATGCACTAACTGCCAATGTTTCCGCCCCCTGCGCTCTCGCATTGGTTAGGTCTAAGCAATGGACGTCGATGTAATTGGCTCATATCCATGCTAATTACAACTCATTTTGACAGTTTACATTCACCGTCTGCGCTGGTCCATGGAATCAGACCCACGAGCTCGAGGCTGAGTCGGATAAGCACGTCTTGATGCGTGCTCTATTGTTACTGAACGGGGATAAAAAAGCGGATATCGTGGATTAAAATATGGAAAACAGCGGCAAAGGTAAGACGTCACATGGCCATTCATCCTCAGATTTTTAAAAATTACATCATGTCAGATAATAGCACTATCTACACTAACGATTGAGCAAGGCATTAAAAAGATATTGTGGCTAATAGCGAGCACCCCCCCTGGGTCTGTCGCGGGGGTAACCCTATATAAGCTATTACGGTCGAAAGAAAATTGTCTGTCCAGGCTGTCACTGCATTTCTAAAACATTAAGAGCTGTCACTTGTAACCGGCGTTTGTAAAACAACCATGGATGGTGTAGCGAACGTGGTTTTAGGTTCTTTGAGGTTTTTAGATGAATATCACTTTATTCAGTCAAAAAATTATGATTGACTTAAATGTTGCTTTAACCTGTGCACATATTTAGGGTAAACGTGAGCCGACAGTTTTTGCAACCTTTGTTCTTCTTTAGACTCTATTTTGGGGTGGAGATAAAAAAAAAAGAGTGAGTTACCTCACAAAGACCAATTCGTTAGCGACGGAGACAAAAGGACCGGCGTGATGAATTATTGGCCCGAGGATGGCTGTCTGCGTGAAACCCTCGCAGGGGTCTCGTGGTGGAACACAAGGAGATCGGCTGGCCTCTAGAACGAGCGTGCATGGGGATTGTTAATTGATGGGCGTAAGAGTCGCTCGATGATTCGGAACAAACACATGGGTGCCCGGGACGAAGCTTGTTACGGGAAAGAAAAGCAGAACCGTGGTGTTTGAATTAACGAAACCTAGACCAATATGAGGGGATAAAATTCGATTTGCCCACTTTGCCAAAAAGACCCAGACCTCCCACACGACTATACAGTTAATATTTGCTACGATCCCTCTGAGAAAAAGCACAATTATAAATATGTAAGTGTGGTTCCATCTATCTGTGCCAAAATTACTATTTGAATGATTACAGAATGATTTTCCTGGTCAGTTCATTTTTTAGCCTTTGTGGTTAATTGTTCCAAAAATATAAAAGTGTGATTTAATTAAATTTTTATTGTTTCCAAAATGTAACTCTCCAGCCCATGGGATTTGTTCCTCTCCATGGAGGCCTGGCCAACCGGACATCTAGTCATTGTTCTTGGACCTGAAACGCGTGCATCCTGTCAGCAGTGCCTCTTGCCCAGTTCTCCCAGTCTCACGTGCTGGGTTGGGAACACAAATGAATGCACTCTCCTGGGAGCCAGGTTCCCATCGCTGGTCTTTTTTCATCTATCTGAGTAAACTCACGTCTGGTCAAAATCAAAGCAGCCGGGCTTAGTGCACAAACACCACTGTGGGGCTTTGATAGACAGAAACGGCAGTAAAGTACATCGCTGGGATGCCAAAAAAGAGCTGTGACACAAAAAGTGCCTGCTATAGGGGTTCAGTGGGCTGTCAAGGGACAACCTCCTAATTGCAAGGGGGGTTCATGTGGAGGCCATTTTCCCAGTCCAACACTTGGCACGGGTTGTTCAGTAGAAAAGTTTGCCTGCAGATTGAAAACAGGAAATCGTCAAGAGTTCAGATGAGGTGGGGGGGGGGGGCATTACCTAGAATACCACTTTTTATTACTGTCACACCAAGCTCTGGAGCACCTAGCTTTAAAGTTCGCTCCTTAAGGCTCATGATTAAGGAGAATGATTCCATCGCTCCAACATTCAGGGGTGAAGAACCTCAGCACACTGAAATCAAGCCATATCAATATGTAAGGTTGGTTTTAGAGACCAGTTTGTCTTCCTTGCTTAGCTAGTATTTCTACTGTTGCTGACACTGGATCCTAATGGACAGAGAGACCCCGCCAGCTGCTACCACGATCCCCACCGTATTCATGTGGTTGACGGCAGTGACATCATTGCTATTGGACATCTGGTCCCCCTGGGGGTGAACGCGGCAGCAGAAGGCACTGATGAGAGCCGGAGATGGAGAGGGCCTGGTTCCTCTGCCGAAAAAGCCCTTTTGTGTGCTTCTAAAAGCTCTTCCTTTCTCTAGCGGTAACGTTGTGAAAATCGAGGAGGTCAAACCCTGGCAGAAGTGACAGAGCCTACAGTGTGAGCTAGTATAAGTGAGGGTTTCAGACTGTTTACTGAACCTGAGAGCTAGCGTTAGCGAGGGTGTGAACCTCAGCCCCCCTTTCTCTTCTCTCCTCTTCCCTGAGGCAGTCTGGCATGATTAAAGTTTAGGAGGGCTTAACACCTGGGCTGGTCAGTCGCACTTCAGTCGCCACTGTGTGGTGGACTGATACAGGTCATTCTGCTTTTCTTTTTCTCTTGCCTGTACGGAGCAATCACTGGTACTAAATCCGGTGTGACTGATTTCAGTAGGTGTTTTTTGTAAAAACAATTAGCTAATTTAAAATTCTCCCATGCATGCAGCAGTGTGCAAGTGTTCCTTTGTGCACAGTCACATGCATGCTCTCACGCACACGCAGCTGCATGCATGCTCTCACGCACACGCAGCTGCATGCATGCTCTCACGCACACGCAGCTGCAGCAGCAGTCTCACCCGATGCCTGTGATCCGCCTGACGGTGCTGGCACCTTAGGACCTGCTGTGAAACCCAAGAATTATGGGAAGGGGTGTCCTCCCTGCGGCCCACAGGGACGGTTACCCATTTAAGTCATAGTGTCCAGGTTCTGGATTTTGTGTTTTTCCATGTTTTTACAACCCTGTCCTCCTTTTACGGGCCGTAACTGTATTGAATATTCTGCTCAGGGGCTGTTGTATCCTGGCTTTTTTTTATTTAGTAACTGTAACTTTCCCTGAATCCCACTGGTGGAATTAGCATGTTGTGCTTATTATGTTGAGTGAGGCCAATCTTATTTTATTACTGCATTTTCCAGATTCAGATGCCTCAACAGCTATAACATTACTGCAAAAAAGTACTACTACCTTTTATCGGGGAAACGTTTCTTCCCAAGTGTGAGCTGTAGGCTTGTCTTTTATATGACTGCACCAAAATAGAGTTCTGTTATTATATCTGATATCATAATATAGGGTTACAGGATGCCGTGCTGTACTGAACCACATAATCTCCACCATCATTGTGTGTGTGTGTGTGTGTGTGTGTGATTGTGTGTGCATGGATGTGCGTGTTGTGTGTGTGTGTGTGTGTGTGTGTCTGTGTGTGCCTGTGTGTGTTGTGCATGTTGTGTGTGTGCATGTGTGCGCCTGTGTGTGTTGTGCATGTGTGCGTGTGCGTGTTGTATGTGTGTGCGTGAGTATGTGTGTGTGCGCCTGTGCGTGTTGTATGTGTGTGCGTGTTGTGTGTGTGCGTGTGTGTGTGTGTGCTTGTGATTGTGTGTGCGTGTTGTGTGTGTGCGTGTGCGTGTTGTGTGTGTTGGTCATGATTCGAGATGTTCGTGATCCGTCTGTTATCATAACATTGGAGAAACATTGGCATAAACACTGCCAGTGGTGCACCCTGTCGCCCAAGTTCTTTTCAGATGGAAAATCGACGCGAGAGGAATTTCCGAATTCCATTCGGGGGGAAAACAGGAGACAGTGGGGAAATTGGCTGGTCGGCCAACACAAAACCGCCCTTTGTAACTCAGTAATGTGTTTACTTATTTCATCCTGACGTTGTTCTCGCTTGCCCGGCTCTGCTAGGATGCTGTTTAAAAGAGTCCCGTTTAATCTTGTAACAGACATAAATCCTATTATGCTCAAACAAAGGACAGTTTCAGCGCAGAGCGTGTGTACCTCCGCGTTCTTACGTTTTCCAGTCTTGTGCTCCATTAACACCTCAATGCTAGGCTCCGCGGCGGGCTAGCTGAATCCATTAACAGGCCAGGAGGGGTTAAAACCAGATGGATCCGACTTCCTGTATGTGCTGGTACACTCGGTGTGTCTCTGTTGACTGTACACTGAATGAGTCATTAGCTATGCTAAGCCATGCGTGGTCGACCCTGCTTCTCCAGGTCCACGGTGTCAGCTGGTCTTTCATCTGCCTCCCCTCTTAACAGTTTGTCTTGAGTCATCGTCTGGAAAGGAACCCATCGTCGAGCTGAAACCTACGCAGTCGTGTGGGAGGTCTGGGTCTTTTTGGCAAAGTGGGCTAATGAAGATGACCCGCATGTTCCCCAGTCAGAGCAGGACACACAGGAGCAATCATTTCATCTGCCGGAGCAGTGTTTCCTTAACCGGGTGCAGGGATTCACTCTCCGAGCCAGGTTCTTAATGAGTGAAGGTTGATTATACGTCAGTGAGGGCCATTAGTTAACAAAAAATGTATCAATGTCCCTGCAAGAACAAACTGGATCAGCATTTGTGTAGGAGCTGGGTCAACCCTGGCAGGTGGGTGCGTCACCACATGTGACCCGGGGCTGCACCACGGCACTGACCATTACAGCAGTTTACAGGCGCAGGACAGGAGGGACCCTCGGCGGGGCTTTGATTTTCCCTGTATGTTTGCTCTAATAGGTGGGTTAATGAAGCAGGTTTGTTCTCGGCCGCGGTCGGGCCTTCAGCTCCCTGACGCTCCTTCCGCACTCCCGGGTCGCAGCTTGTTAAAATCCACAGGCATGCAGTAAAAGCGCACTCCCTGGAAAGCCCCTGGCCACGGATGGACGTCCCACGTGGCTGTGGTGCCAGACGGGAGCGGGAGGCGCCGGTGCCGCTGTGGCAGCTCTCCGTCTCCCGGGTTTTCGGTTGGAGGGGCGTGGCCAGGCTGGGATGGGGCTCTGGCGCTGTTTTGCAGTGAAGGTGGGGTCAGAGGTGGAGTTAAATGGCTGATGGTGGACTTGTGCAAGGACGTGTCCTGGTGCAGCCCCTCGTGTGTTCTACACCAGAAGTCATTAAGCATTAAGTAGACACAAGCCACACCCTGTTAGAAACAGCTTGCTCAGAAGGGTACTGAGGAGGCCTGTAATGGCACGATTTGGAAGCTTAAACATGCCGTCATTCTGTCACTGTACGCACATTCCTGTCCTGTGTACACATTTCCCAACAGACCGCTGTCCTGCTCAGCCTCCTGCCGATCTGCACGGGTCTCCCTGAGGCAGCCTGAAGTGTTTGCTTTTATTCCCCCAGACCTGTCCTGAAGAAGACCTGTCCCGTAGAAGAAGCTGGCTGTTGATGTGGACAGAGCGATGTGCTTGTCCGCTCAGTGGGGTTAGGGGTGTCAGACACGCGCACACACACACACACACACACACACACACAAACACTCACACACACACTCACACACTCTCACACACACACACACACACACACAAACACAAACACACACCCACACATACACAAACACAAACACATACACATACACGCACACACACACACTCACACACACACACACAAACACACACACACTCACACACAAACACACACCCACACATACACAAACACATACACACACTCTCACACACACACACACACACACACAC
>JAOVYW010001192.1:6294-16572 GCA_025775045.1 Hiodon tergisus | reverse complement strand
CGCTCTTCCGATCTCCCTCACTCCACCCTTCCTCGTGTACCCAACCCCTCCACCCCTCCACCCTTCCTCGGTGTGCCCCCACCCCCTACAGGCACCAACCGCATCCGCTATGCTATCCAGGGGGCTCATGAGGGGGGCATCTTTGCCCTCTGCATGTTGCGAGATGGCACACTGGTGTCAGGCGGGGGGAAGGACCGCAAACTTATCTCCTGGGACGGTGACTACCAGAAGGTACAGGTGGTGGAGGTAAGACGGTGTTCTGACTGCACAACCGAATGTAAATATGATCTCCGATTACGGCCAGCCAAAAACTTACCCTGGTTCATTTAGATTCTCTGCGCATACATGGGATCTAAACATATGCAGTCAGTGAGACCAGCATGGGCGGCTTAGTTATTTCAGTCACTTTTCTAGCAGCCTTCTAAGAGAAAGTTCTAAAAAATGTTTGTTGCCATTGTTTAATCTTCCACAGAAGAGATTTTTGTCTGCAACAATGGGCAGTATATGCGGGAATAAGTTTGTTATCCTAATGACATTTGGGCTGCCGTTTAATTAACAAGCCGGCTGTTTCCATTGCTTAATAGCCATGTTTTACTTTGTTAAATAATACCTACTGGTTCACCGTGCGCAAGCCTCCAGTCAGCAGGGATTACTGCGTCCGGTTGCTCCAGGGAGAGGTTAGTAGCTCAGGAGGGTTTAAACCATCATGCCTCTCCTTCCCCCTCTACCTCAGGTACCCGAGGCCTTCGGGCCGGTCCGCACTGTGGCAGAAGGCAGGGGCGACAGCGTGCTCATCGGGACCACCCGGAACTTTGTCCTTCAGGGCACTTTATCGGGACAGTTCATCCCCATCACGCAGGTGGGTACCGGCGGGTACCGGCCCGACTGTGAGATGAGCCACGGCCGTTTTAGGGCGGGGGCCTTATATGTTATTTTGCCGTATAATTATTTTTTATTGTCATTTAACTCCCTCTCTCAGGGCCACATGGATGAGCTTTGGGGATTGGCTGTGCACCCCTGGAAGCCCCAGTTTCTCACCTGCGGTCATGACAAGCACATCAGCCTATGGGACTCCTCCTCACACCAGCCAGTGTGGACCAAGACTTTGGAGGTATACAGCGCCCCCTGTTGGTTATTTTGAGCCTCGTCAACCACCTGAATTGTGACTGGGAATTGACTAATTGAAAGCTCTCTTTACAACTCTGTGCTACATTAAGATTTATTTCTCAGAGTAGTAAATTCACTAAGCTGTACGATTCATAGACTGTACGGTGAACTGAGTGAGGATTTTGGGGAGGATGGCTAATGAATATGTCCCAGAACCATATTTAAAGCAGTCCCCCTTTATTACCAAAATGAACAGGATGCCACCCAGTCGGCCGGATTCCACCCCTCCGGAGCGGTGGTCGCTTTAGGAACCCAGACAGGCAGGTGAGAGTTTAAGCCATGACAGAGTTCTTATTCTACCTCATCGCCATCCTAATACGTAGCCTTTGCTTTCTGTTTTCTTTTGTAATACAAAACTGCCATCTGGTGGTCAAAGAGTGAAATTCCAGATTCCAGATTCAGGTTTACACAGTAAGACGGTGATCTGATGATTTTATACATGTTTTAGATAACATTGAAGTTTTTTGGTTTGGTGTTTGTATCTTGAAAAACCCATCCTTTTTTTTGCGCTCCTCTGTATTTTGTCTGCTGATACGCCTCTTATTGGTTAATTCCCATTTCATTCCACGTAGATGGCTGGTCCTAGACACTGACACCAAGGACCTGGTCACCGTCCATACAGATGGAAACGAGCAGCTGTCAGTCATGCGTTTCAGTCCAGGTGGGCCAATCGGTTGTCCTCGCCAAGGGTTTTTGTACCTTCCAAGACTTTGATTGGTTTACCAGGGTTAGAAGTATGACATAATTCACTACACTACTACAACTAGGGTCCATTTTAGCAAAAAAAAGAACCACTGAACAAGCGCTCTTTCTTTGTGAACCATTTTGGCTAAAACCCTTTAAGTACACACTCTCAACTGACAGGTGATCACTCGTAATATATCCTGTTCATGTTCCCAGACGGTAATTTCCTTGCGATTGGTTCCCACGACAACTACATCTACATCTACGCAGTTGGCGAGAACGCCAGGAAGTACAGTCGAGTTGGGAAGTGCTCAGTAAGTTCCCGAGATTCCATACGGAATCCATTCCCGTGACGACGTTCCGTTGTGGAACACACAGCACTCCGCTCACAACATCGGCTGCTCTACATGAAAAGCAGAGACTGCAGGGGCGTAGATAAACAGTGATTCTTTACACTGGAGCTTTGCCAGTTTGTTTAAACTCTTCTTCTCACCCAGGGCCACTCCAGCTTCATCACCCACTTGGATTGGTCGGTGGACTCACAATACCTGGTGTCCAACTCAGGAGACTATGAAATACTTTACTGTGAGTACGCGAAGACTGATGCCTCCACCTCGCACGGTTATCAATGATCAACGAAGTCGGGGGCGGGATATTGAGCACAGGGTGGGTGGTCCCTTGCAACTCCTCATCGGCAATTGGATGGGCACTGCTTATTGGTCCCTTCTGCCCCCCCCCCCCCCGGTCCCCCAGGGATCCCATCTGTGTGTAAACAGGTGGTGAGCGTGGAGACCACCCGGGACATCGAGTGGGCCACGTCTACCTGCACCCTGGGTTTCGACGTCTTCGGTGAGCTTGCCTCAGGGAGCCTGAGCAGATCTGGAATGAGTGCATGGAATAGCAGAGGATAACTGGATATTTGCCTGGGCTTGAATCTATGTCTCCCATTTGGTTTGTGTAAAACAGTTAATAAAATTGAAAAACATTTTTTAAAGGGGCTGTTAAGTGGTGTAGTGGTTAAGGATTTACAACCAGAAGGTCACTGGATCAGATCCAGCCACAGCTGTTGTATATACCCAACTGTAAAAAAGAAAAAGAAAAAAGAAAAGAAATTTAGGTCACTCTGGACACAAGAGTCTGCTAAGCAGTTTAATAAAATAATAAGAAGAATCTTTTCAAATAAGTTTTTAGCATTTGTCTGCTATCTCCTTTCTCAGGGTTGTGGCCTGAGGGCTCAGACGGAACCGACATCAATGCTGTCTGCAGATCCAATGAGAAGAGGCTGCTGGTCACCGGAGATGACTTTGGGAAAGTCCATCTGTTCTCATACCCTTGCTCTCAGTTCCGGGTAAGCCCTAATCTTCAGTCTTTCAAAGATGGATAAATGGGAACAGTTTAAGAGGGGAAGAGAGAGGCAAAGACGGGGCAGGTCAGCCATCGACTACCTTTCTTTTGTGTCGTCAGGCTCCCAGCCACGTGTACAGCGGACACAGCAGCCATGTGACCAACGTGAACTTCCTGTTTGACGACAGTTGTCTGGTCTCCACCGGAGGGAAGGACATGAGCATCATGCAGTGGCGGGTGGTGTAGGACATCCACCAGGAGACGCTGGAGAATGAGGGTGGGGGAGGGTTGGGGCTACGCACCAAGATCCGAGTTTCGAGGGCAAAGTAACAACTTTGGCCAAAGTCGGTGGAAGTGATGGAATCAAACCGGCAGTTCCTCTGGGGTTTTAAAAAAATGTTTTATTTCTATTTCACTGCTCAGGAAGCCAAAAGATGAGTGATATTCAAAACTTCCACAGCATCTCTGCATCACAATACGCATACCCTTTAGCCTACAATTACTTTTCTGCCTTGTGAACACAACAAACTATATGGCATGGATTTGAACCACAAATAAACTCCTGGAGGGCAGCACAGTGGCTCAGCAGTAGGCGTGGGTGTCTCCCAGCACCAGGGTCCTGGATTTCGAATCTGGCTTGGGTAACTGTCTGTGTGGAGTTCTTCCTGTGTTTGTGTGGATTTCTGCCCGGTGCTCTGGTTTCCTCCCGCGGTCCAAAGACATGCATGTTGCCGTCTGTGAAATTGGCCCTGTGTGTGTGTTTGTGTGTGTGTGATGGACTGGTGTCCTGTCTGTGATGGACTGATGTTCTGTCCTGGATATACCCTACCCATGCACTGTCTCTGCTGGGTTAGCCTCCTGGGGGTCCTGCTGCCCTAATTGATTGATAATGTAAAATGAATGAATGAAGAAAAAAAACTCCTGGAGATTTATTATGTATTTATGTCAGTAAAATCCTAAATCACAGACAGACTGTGCATGTCCAACTATTGTAATTTCGCTCCGTCACACTAATGCCTTTCAGAGACTAAATACCTGTTACTTTCTCTGTAGATAGTTTCTCATACGCTGACGTCTGCATATAGTAACTGCATATATACTTTCTGATTGTGGCCTCAGCAGAGACTAATTACTGCCACCCTCTGACCATCTGAGGAACTGTACTGCTCCACCTCAACCGAGTCAACTGTGCTTGTATAATATCACAAAATCTCTTAATGCTTTTTAAAGCATATAACTATTCAAACTCATTTATCACACTAAATGTTTTTTAAATTAAAAATGTAACAAAATCACGATTTGGAGACCAACGTCTGATCGATAATGATGACACTACGCAAGAGCACATGGTTTTATTTTTTGAGACGATATCTTGAGATTTTAAAAGCCTGGACACAGTTATTTGGACAAACATAACAACATACGGTTGGCATTTTGCAATAAGAACACAGGTTCGCATGCAGCTGTGCACGCAGAAAACATCCCAGGTACTCGGCGGGTATCTGAATCTGGCCGCTGTCAATGATGACATCCAAGAATGCAACCACGTTACTCATCCGTCATCACTTTCTGGCAATTTAAGGCTGTTAGAGACGTTTGCATATTAACAACACAGGGCAGACCCGTGGGTCTCTTCGAGATTAAACCTAAGAATCACTTATTGTCTAAAACTCTGGTCAAAACATTTCATTAACGAGGCTTGGCAATTATTGACGCTTTCTATAGCTAGTGCACCGTGTGTCTCACCGATGCCACAGGGACACTTACTCAAATTAAAAACACGGAGTTTTGCATTTTTAAAAAGTTTACTGACGGGGAAAATTTTAAAAACAAAACAAACACCAGCTTGGTATTGGCAGCATACTAGTTTCCTGTCGTTGGTCGTTGAACATTAACCAAAAGGTACAGATCACGGCCGTAACCATGGTGACACCGCTGACGACTCATTGTTGGACTTTTCCTTCTGTTTTGGGTCATATGGACAGGAGGTTAGTTCATTTTTAAAGATGTGTGAACAGAAATGTAATGAAAAACATTGCGGTTGCGATTAATTGTTTACAATGGAGAATGTATGTAGAGAAATGACATGGTTAAAATTGTTAGTTTCCATTATAACACTAATATTGAATGATTCATTTGTGTTTGAGATTAAATGTGTAATAAATTCATTTAAACCACGGCTGGCTGCTTGTTTTGAGGGAGAATTGTCCCCTGACGAATTCACCTTCGTTTTGTCGTGTTTGAAACTAATTATTCCGGCTTGCTTGAGTTCTAGGCCAGTCTGCAGGAGACACATTTTCACGCATTGAGTCCATGGCAGAATTTTAATGCAGTGTTTCATTGTAATGTAAATTGTGTCACCATAAATTTACCCAAAAAATTGCTACTGTATTTTAAAAGTGTCTTTGGAGATATTTAATTAGTTCACCTGGCAATAATCATTTATGTAAATTTTCCTTCTTGCCTAGAATCTTAGAGAGGGGGGTGTTTAGAACTCGCCTTTCACAGGTTGTGTGACAAACTTTGCCCAGTGTATTCTGGCTATGGATTGTGCGAACATATCTTCCAAGCTTGTGAATTATGCACTTAGTTTAAAAGTTTTAATAATAATAATAATTGAATAATAACCACTGGGTACAGTACGAAGTCAAGCTGGGAGCAACACTGTAAGAACTTTGTTTAATGCATAAAACAGGTGCTGGATTGTTCTTTGGCGGTCTGTCCCCTCAGAGAGATGTACCAGGACCCCAGAATGCTTTTCCAGAGATCCGCACACAGCAGTGTGGGTAGAATGCAAGTGCAATCCCTTGCAGGCAGGTGCTGGGGTACAGGAACAGAGAACTCCCCAGTGCCTGGTCAAAGGGTTGTCCGCTTTTCTCCTTTCCTTGTGTCTGTAAATACTGCTTGGTTTCCAAGGAAGTTTCTTTTGGTACAACATCAGCATCTGGTGGCAGAACAGCAGGATGAACTGAGGGTAAAAGCGAGCTTTTCCCTCAGACTTTTAACCACACACATTTGGAACAGCAGAGAATATTACAAGCATGTGGACTGTAACTGAGGTTTTTATCTACCAAAACCAGGCAAAAATCAAAGAATTCATTGATTGATTGATAATTGATCGACGCCGTGGAAAGCACTTTTCTGTTTTTGTTCCCTAGGAGATAGAAGAGAGAAAAACAGGGACTCTCTGGCCAAGCCAAATCATCAGAACACAATTTGGCGTATTTACATGATGCTTCACTTCTAGCAATTTGATAAATGATTAATTAATTTTACATCAGTAAATGTCTTTAGGGAAATCCATGCAAATAAATCTGAACTCCGCCCAGTATGACTGTGACAACCTCGATCAGGTTTATGGCAGGTTCTGTGTTTTCTTTAACGCTCTCAACTGGGCTACCCTGATCTGTGCCGCAGAGAGAGAGGGAGAGATATGCATAAAATGTATGTGTCCTGCCAATGAAGCCAATTTAATTTTTACATTTGAGTTGTATGTTATGTTTTAGCAATAAGACATAGACTAGGAGGGATTGGGAGTGGTTTCTGAGGCGATCTTGTAGGTTTATACTGTATACATTTTTTCCCCCCACTCGGGTCTGGTGCTTGTCGCCAGTGGGCAGCAGAGATCCTACCGCAACGTGCTGAATCTCCATTTCTCCCTCTCTCTTTCAAACATTACGGGGGCAAGAAGAAAAGATGGCAACTCTGGAGCAGCTGTCAGCCACAATGTCCCGCTTCTTCAAAGAGACAGCAACCGGCATCGTTCGACTATGGAATTAAGGGAACTCGAAGTGAGCGATCGAGAACGGAGTGTAAACCGATCTGAAAACGACCTGAAAACATTGGATTCTCGGTGTAGCTTTTTAAAATCGGCTTCAGACTGACAGTGAATTCCCTGACACAGGCATAATATAATACACTGGTGTATCATTCGCATCATTGTCAATATATTAACACTGATATTTCGGTTCTTCAAACTTGGACCGAAAATCTGAAATATAGACAGAGGAGAGACTGAATAGCTATTGTTTCATCAAATTCAGTGAAAAGGAGACGAAAATGAGGTAAGCTACAGAAAAGGCGACATGTGTTTGCTCTGAATCAGCTCGTTGTTAATCCACGCGCGGCATAGTGTGAGCCACAGCACGAGCCGAGGCGTTTGCAGGTCATTGCCATTTATGTATATTGCAATGCGCCGCCTATATGTGTATTTTTAATTTTTTTGTTTTGATTTGATTTGATTTGATTTCGCAGTTTTAATTGCGATGATTTGTCGCGTCCTGAGAAAAACGGTAATTATACCCCCTTGCTGTACCCAGCTATAATTTCGAAGGTGGGGCAGTAGGCTATCTATGACAAAACCGAAACATGTTTATCAATGCCAAAAATAGAGATGTGTACATAAGTACACGTTTGGTTTGAGTATACCATTATAGTATAAAAACATCAGTGTATCCATTTCAAAGTTATTTTTAAATACCCCTCCCCCGAACACTACCTCTCCCCGTTATTCCTTAACATTACATCGGGGTCTGCGGGGAAAGGGGGTATGTTGTCATGGGAACAAGTCTACGAATACGTTTGTAACCTATACGTGACATAGGACGCTAATAAAAGGCAGTGTCGAACTTGGCGTTGAGTCGAAGATATGAATTACCGGCCTTTCGTGAAAAATGTGCAAGCAAGCAACTTATGCGTTGTCTTTCTTACGGGGAATTTTTATTACACCGGCCCCATAAAGTACACGAGAATGTTAAATGTATTATTATTAATAATAATAATATAATATAATAATTATTATTATAGAAAGAGCATATATCGAATACTTACACGAAACTACACTGAACGCAATCAAAAAGAACAATTTCTAGATGCAGGTAGCATGCATCCGATATGAGCGGTCCAAACCGTATAAATCTTCCGCGTGCTATCTCGTGAAGGTCACTCAGCCGCGGAAGCATGGAAGGGCTGCCACTGTCTGCTCGTCCCCTTGGCGCGCTGTCCTCAACTGCCTTCGCTGGCGTACTTTCACTGTCCCCCGGGGAAGCGATATTGCACGAGCTGCCGCTGAAAAACACCCACACGCACACACAAATGTGCCGACCGTTTACAACTTGTGATGTTAAGGGAAAATGACGAGATAACAACCCTGGTCCACGGTTTCATTATTCTTTAAGCTGCTGGACTGCATGACTTGTAACATAAGTATCTGTTCAACCTCTGCCATATTATGTAAAATGTATCAAACACAGAGTTTATCAGTCTCCTAGCCTCAGTTTAAATTGAAATTCTGCGTTTATTGGAGTGCTTGTAATGGGTAATCCAGTCTTCTGCCGCCTGACTCAGTGAATTAAAGGGACACTTGTCTACCGATTCCATCTGCTAGTCGATGGCAACACTTGACACTGAAAACATTTTCGGTTGCAAAACCATTTGAAAATAAGTAATAGAACTGTTCCGCATTTGGTGTGGTCAGTAAAGTGGAAGTTAAATTTGAAAGCAGGAATGTACATGTATAAAGAGTCGTAACCGATGGTTATAAGGAAGTCATACATGGATTTTTTTTGTAATTAGTAGAATTATGCAAATACTAGCACAATATGGTTAAACAAAGTGTAATGACATTAATCTAACACTCATTCCTAACTGTATATTTCATGTATCTTAGCTATATATCGACCTGACCTATCCATTTCCCCCCAAAAATGGCTAATCATTTATTTCCCCAAATTTGTAATCGCCAGTTGTGCTCTCCCTCCTCATAGAGAGAGGCTCCTCCAATCGTAGTCGCCTTAGAGCCACCTGTCTCCTTCACACTGTTGGTCACATAGCCCGACCCAGAGGTCCAGTGGCAATTGGCTTTACTGCATGCCTACAAAATGCCCCGGACTATCCGAGAGAATCTCTGGCGTTTTTAACCTTCCCCAGTCTGGGCCGTACTATGTCAATTGTGCTTCTGCGCTTGGGGGGTCGTTACCACCTGGGCCTCTCGGGAGCCTATCCTATTCCTTTTCAATGGTTTAGCTAGCATTTCATACCCAATCCCACCCAAGCCATTGACTAGACCGTTTTAACGCGAATGCCTTTTAAAGCCATCACCGTATTGTCTGACGGAAGTCCACTAGGTTTCGACTGATCCCAGATCTGTATGTGATTGAGCCCACTCCTATGACGACTGCTCTTATGGCGTTCAGCTCAGGGTACAAACGGCGAGAAATTAAGATGCAGGTGATTCATTAGTCTGAACGCTTTCTCACAATACTTCATACGTTATTTTACAAGTAAAATCTCTGCGAGCACTGCTTCCAATGTAATGAATCGCTTGCTGTATGTTAAGGTGCATTCATCTAAGACGATTATGATCAACTTGTTTGAAAAAACCGCCCTTCATAGGACGCCTTATGACAAGAATGTAATCTCAACTACAGTGAAGAGTAGTTTTTGTCTGTCTGGAATATGCAAACAGGTGTTTTATTTAAATCAGCAGGGGAAAAAATGGTTTCCCAGCTTTCCATACCACAGTAGATGTACAGGGCAGAGTAAAGAAGAAAAACTACAAAATTGTCTGTACTGAACTGGACCAGTCAATTTCTCTGTTCTCTTATTAATTACACGCAATGCTGTACATAATCCCCACGCTCTACCCTCTTCAGGGTTGCTTTGTTAATTCTGTTGGGGAGCAGGAGCAAACAATCTCCCTCTGGGGACTATGGGCTTTTCTTTGAGACATGAATACTGTACAGCCCACGGTTTTCTGATTTCACCCAAGTGCACGTCGTGTTTTTAATGTTTTTCCTTCGACGGGAAGCAGTTTTATATTTAGTCGGTGTCTGGAGAACTCTCGTTTGTTCCTGTATTTGGTCCGGTTTCTTTTGGTTTTCCCGCCCTGCAACAGTAGAACAATTTTAGCCAGGTTGCGGCTAGGCAGCTTGGACAGAACTAAGTAATTTTTTTTAAACATGCGGATCAAATAATATAGGACCATGAACGTGATTTACAGGGGAGAGTCCCTACTTTTAAAGTGTAGAGGCACAAGCATGCTTTTTAATAGTGTCACTTATTTACACTTACTTACGTCAGTTC
>JAOVYW010001191.1:0-12626 GCA_025775045.1 Hiodon tergisus | reverse complement strand
TTTTCGCCTGCATAACCAACACCCTTGCATAACTAACATTTTCGCCTGCATAACCAACACCCTTGCATAACTAACATTTTCGCCTGCATAACCAACACCCTTGCATAACTAACATCTTCGCCTGCATAACTGATATCTTTGCCTGTGTAAACAACACCCATGCCGGGATAACTAACATCTTCACCTGCATAACCAACACCCCAGCCTGCATAACCAATCCTCAGGTTGTCTCACCTCACATAAACATCTCCGACATGAGTGTACTTTACTGTGACTTTACCACAGGGACAGGTCAAGTGACCATTTAGGTCATATTACCCCGTTCCCCCCGCCATTATGTGCCTTTATTCAGAAACAATTACATTCAGAGCTGCAGTAATCCAGGTCAAACCAATTAGACAGCTAAGTGAACATAACTACCTCTGAAGGCAGACTGATCGGGCTCAACCAACTAATGCATTCTGTCCGACAGCATCCAGCTGGGCAACCCCAAAGGTTTGTAGAATTGTTATGGCAGCAGATGTGTCAAATCTGCACGCCATTACGTTTCAGGCTAGCCACTAGCCAGACATAACTGGGATACATCATTCTCCAGTGAGACAACTGACAAGGGTTAAAATTACTCACCACACGTCTGTAATTCAGGGTCATTTACCTCAAAAATTACAGAAAATAATATTCCCCCCCTTTCTTTACCCTTTGACTTCAATGTGTGTGTGTGTGTGTGTGTGTGTGTGTGTGTATGGGGGGGGGCATCTGTTAGACCAATTAGGTCGCTGGGCTGGTCATTTCTGGATTAGCAATGGGAATAGAATTAGCAATTAGCAATGGGAATAGGTATCAGCGGATATATCAATAGCATTCAGAGCTGATTTATTCTCCCTGCGGGCAGTGAAAATACATCTGTTTAGCATCTCTTTCAGATTTCCAACACTCCTGCCATGGATCACAATTGGATCACCTAGCGCCCGCGGAACTCTTCAGGGTAGCCATCTACCACAGATTAAGGACCTATTTTTCTTAAATTTCCCCCACCTCATAAGTCTGCTTATCTCCGCGCATCTAAAAATGGACGAACCCCGAAGCATGAAAACCACCTTTGTGCTTTAAAGGACTGAAGCGAACGTTAAGCAATCACTCACGGTTCTTTTGACAGGAGTACAGATGGGAAGGGGATTCAAACACAGAGAAACATACAATAGACAATCAACTACAACAGCCGAATAAAGAGGAAAAAAAACAGTTCCACCAACATTAAACCTTAAATCCTTATCTATGACATGCGCTGTATTGGGCTTTACGGCAATTTTGACTTAATAGGCGATGTTTAAAAGATTGCAATTATTATTTGATCCATGTCAGCGTTATTATGTATAATTCCCATGCCGGGAAATTATGTTTACTTTGAACTGCCTTTGTGAACTGTTGGTCCGTAATCTTATGAAGGCTCTTTGTTCTGTTCCTGTCGAAATGAGCTGATCCCTCCTGATAAGAGTCCTTTCTTCGTCAATAAATTTATCAACTAATAACTAATGATCCACACAGGCTGCACGTTGCATCTGTCTTCAGTGTCTGTGAGAGTCCATTTGATCCAACGTAGATACAATACAGCTTGACGATCATGAAACAATCATCTTGTGTAACTGATTTGGCAACCTGTGTCCCATGGCAGCACAGTCCTGCCAGAATTAGGAGGGACCAAATCACCCTAGTAGCATCACCATGTCCATTCAAAAGTTAAAAAGACAGTTTTACACTTGACCCATTCCCGTTTAAACAGCTGAATATTTAAACCGGGGTATAATGAAAATATCCAGTTCAGGATTTGAACCTGCCATCAACTTGTTTCACATCCAGTCACAAAAAAGAGACTTCCAGGCTCCTTACCTTTGTCCAGTTTGTATAGACAGTTCAGCGTAAACCTGTCTTTTTAACCCTTGGCCTTTAGTAGAGAATCTATGGCAACGACGGGGATTGCACAAGTAGAAAAAAAAATCAATTTGTGCACTATTGAGGAGATAACCACAACAGCTCTCAAAAAATATTGCAGGAGATTTCAGACAAGACAAAAGCTGTACAACAAGGCCTTGTTTAATCCGGTTCGGTTCCAAGAACGCCATCTTTTTCTTTCTTTTTTTCAAAGGAATTGTAAGGAAACAACCACTGTCTGAATCAGCGTCCACAGGCTATAGTGCTACCCCTCACACATCTCATTTACACCTGGAAACACCGTGTGAGAACATTTCTAATTCAAGTACTGACTCCAATCAAATGATTAATAGATGAGTTGGAACTAAACCACACAGACACTGCAAGCTCTCCGGGACTAGGCTGACCGAACCTGGTATTAACCTGGTATTAACCTGGTATTAACCTGGTATTAACCTGGTATTAACAGTTTAAAATCAGTACGAGGAACTGGGTAAGGCTGTGTAGACTGGTTTTCCTTTTTAGTTAAAGAGTTCCAAAATGTAGGTGGTCTGCGCGTACGCCACAAACGTATAATTTGACATCCGTGAGAATGCACTCTGAACAACACGACAACAACGATCAAAGACTCACGCACAGTTTTCATCAAATTACAAAAAAATTGTATTAGTCTTATAAAGCGGCCTCTCTCATAAGGTAAACAAAATGACACTGGAATGGTGCCATGGAAACAAACCTTCTGTCATGATGCGAAGGGTGGAATGTAGACGCAAATCAGAGTATCTCTTTTTGCACTTTTCACACAACTCTGTCTGGACCCTTTCAACTCTCTTTTGTGTAGCACAAGCATTTTACTTTCAAATGGTAGTTCTTTTCTTTATTTTTATTTTTAACCAAGCAGACACTTTCTAATCCTTTGGATGAACATCGTCTCGTGCCTTGGCCCGAACACTGGCTCTGAGCCCAAACCTGCGTGTGCTCCGCCACTCGCTGCCAACCCCCCTTTGTGAACTGTACCTGGGGCTGTTGTGTCAGCTTGTCGATGACCAGAGGGGAGGGGGGGGGGGGGCACCGTTTCTAATGCAATATAACTATAATGTCCTGGGACAGCTGGTTAAGATGTTGACTAAGAGACACAAATTCAAGGATCTGCCTTCCCTCAGCAACTCTGACAAACAATTAGCTGACCACCGGCTTTCTCATGTACAGCTCAAAGTTTGGTTGGTCCGCACGGGAGTAAGCTGAAAAAAAGAAGAAGAAAAAAAACATCTTCTGAAAAGCCTGAGATTGAAAAAAACAACACACACAATCAAAACCAATGTCTGACCTTGACGTGGACCCAGAGGGACCAAGCAGATTTTCTCTGGGCAGAACAATGTTGGGGGTGTAGGGTGAGGGAAAGGTCACTCCTCCCAGGCGCCAGTGACCCGCTTTGGACCGGTGATCCGGTTCATATCTTTCAGGAGGATTCCCTGAATTCCTTCTGGCATCACTTGGGGAATGGGTGTCGAACACTGGCCCTTGTCCATTCTGGTGGGTGCAAGGTCCCTGTTGGACACCCTGTTGGGGGGCAGGACACGGCTGGAGAAGTCTCCCACTGGGCAGCGGCTGCAGGCCACGGTTGCCTGAAAGCCCCGGCGGAAGTTCTCATTGAAGAAGCCATAGATGACGGGGTTGATCCCGCTGTTGAAGAAGGCCAGCCAGTGGGCCACTGGAAAGAGGTAGCTGCTGAGAAAGTCAATCTGGTGCTTGTCCAGGTCCTGGTAGTCGGCCAGCAGCATCAGCGTCCACAGCGGAAGCCAGGAGACCATGAAAAGCACGGCCACCATGATGAGCATCTTGACCACCTTCACCTTCCGCTGGGCCCGGGCCTTGCGAGCCTCGGGCAGACCCATCTGCCGCAGGCTCCGAGTAAGCTTGACGGCAATGCAGCCATACATCAGGCTGATGAGGCCCAGCGGCCCCAGGTAGACGTGAGCGAAGATGACGGTGGTGTAGACCCGGCGCTGCTCCGGACGGGGCCAGTCCTCGTAGCAGACGAACAGCGGGAAGGTCTGGTTGCCCTGCACCATGTAGGTGTCCTGCAGCTGCATCACCGTCAGCGTGGCTGCTGAAGGGCAGATGATGGCGAAGGCCAGCAGCCAGATGAACATGATAGCTAGGATGGCGATGACAGGCTTCATCCGGTGCCGGAAGGGGTGCACAATGCCTATGAACCTGGGACAGACAGAGAGAGGGTGGGGACACCGCTAACAGGTAGAAAGTCTTAAAGTGAAGTTGCCATTAAAAATTAAAAATGTGTTTGATGTGTTTGATGTGTTTGTGTGTGTGTGTGTGTGTGTGCGTGTGTGCATGCGTGTGCGCGCGCACGCGTGCGTTCACGTATGTAAAGACGAAACTAGGCAGTCATAACTTCAAAGCATGATTCCTAGCCAAAGGTTTAAAAAATAAAAACAGAAGCAGCTTTGGGAGTGTGTTCTGACCCATGCATCTTTGTGTCTCAAAGAATAATTTTCATACGCGTCTCCTGTCAAGTGTCAACAGCTATGTTGAGCCGAAATATGCAGCCATTAGCCTGTGTCTGTGCCAATTTAGCAATAATAAGCACTTTCGCTGCAAACCAATTTGGGAAAGAGAAAATGGAGTTCAGAAACAGTCCATGTAAGACCAGTGTCTTGTAACTGATTTTATTTATGATCTTACTGAAGTGTTCTTGAGATACTATAGAAAGAATGAAATATTATAATAATAATCTCAAGTGCAAGGCCCTGTGGATGGGGGTCCCATCTCACAAGCCATTTTCCCAGGACCTGTATCAATAAAAGGAAACCTTGGAGGACCGTGAATATAGTCTCCATCCGAGGTCTGACTGCCATGTGGCTGGCGTCAGTGAGACCCGGTGAGTTGTGGTGTATGGTTGCGTGAAGGACCATGCGCAGGACCATCTCTGCAGGCTGTTGAGCAGGGTGGATTGGGTGAGAAAAGCAGTCGCCATTTCGCTAAACAGCGCTCTACCTGTCCATCGCTATGGCCACCAGGGTGAACACCGACGCAGAGACTGACATTCCCTGGATCAGGTTACTCATGGTGCAGGTGAACTGGCTGAATGGCCAACCTGAAACACAGACAGAAATCAGCTTCCAGCACTAAGCTTTTTTTTGCAATATTCTCCATAGTTTAATTTATATTTGTCTTATATATATAGCCTTATGTGTTTTTTCCTGATTGTAACATGCACACCAAACTTTTTAAGCACATTTGTCTTACTGCGGCATTAGGAGTAGTTAAGTAGAGCTGTCGTTTTTTCTGTTGTTATGCATGCATTGCATGGACCAGACTTTCCATTCAGATTGTTTCTGACACCATCCTTGCACCTGAAGATGGAGAAAAATCATGTGCGGGAAGCGGGGGGAGGGGTCAACCCACCTGTGATGAGGCTGTCAATCAAAGTGGTGGGCACGCAGAACACCCCCACCAGCAGGTCGCTGATCGCCAGGTTGAAGATGAAGAGGTTGGTGACAGAGCGCATGTTGCGATTTCGAATGACCACCAGGCAGACCAGGATGTTTCCTCCCACGCAGAGGAGTAGAATGACAAGGTAGGACAGGATGTAGCTGGCCGCTACCCCAACGGAATGCAGGTAGTAGGGCAGGTAAGTGTCATTGGACATGGCCACACCCTCTGCCTCACTGTCATTGAGCACCGATTCATTCAGCGTCGCCATTTCTGCAGGGTCAGACAGTGTAGTTTTCTGATTATTGTTTCACATATACATCAGTAGTAATGTGTGTATATTTACAATACATGTCTTAAGTACGATTGACACCCCTTTAAATTAGTAGATTCATCTTTTTCATTCACACCCATTGCTGACAGGTGTATAAACTCGAGCACAGTAGACACCTCTTTAAATTAGTAGATTCAGCTTTTTCATTCACACCCATTGCTGACAGGTGTATAAACTCCAGCACACAGCCATGTAGTCTCCGTAGACAAACATCAGCTTACGTATAATGACCTGTAGAGCTCCGTGACCTGTAGAGCTCCGCGCCGTCGTAGGATGCCACCTTTCCAGCAAGTCAACAAATTGTGCCCTGCAAGAGTCACCTCGGTCAAGTGGAAGTGACAACGTTGTGAAGTGAAAAGGTCCAGGAACAGCTCGGCCGCAAAGTGGTGGGGTTGCAAAAGCTCACAGAACGGAGTTTCACACTCCCAGGCCCGGCTAGCCGAGGGGACTGACTTTAGCTCACAGTCATCCTTGGTTTTGATTTCAGTGCGTTTCAGTACAATAACTGTCTAAGGCTGACAATGCCCCCCCCCCCAAAAGGCTGACAAGCGGAGAATGTGGAGAGACTGGGGAGGAGAGGAGAGAGCAGGTACAGAGGAACACAGGTGAGCACAGGAGACACACGAGGACTGGAGCCAATCACAAACCACACCTCCCGTTGTGATTTTGGGGTGATTTTCCCCCAAACGTTCCCACAGCCTTCCCCACATTCACCTGAATCACTACACCTGCTCTGCACCTATGACAATAAGCCGTTTTTCAGTCTCATGTGGGGATACATGAATCCCACTCCCCCTCCTGTAAAAACAAACAGCATTCTCACACAGCGTTTCAAGGTGTAAATGAGATGTGTGGGGTAGGGGTAGCGCCAAAACCAGCGGACGCGGATTCACGCAGTAGCTGTTTCCTTTCAGCATTCAGTTCTCTCAAACGTGTGCACACATACCCTGGGGTAAAATATACATACCAGAAAACGAGACGTCTGTATGACCGACGGTTCTGATCAAGCCTGTGAAGTCTGTGTGTGTGTGTGTGTGTGTGTGTGTGTGTGTGTGTGTAACACAATGTAACAAGTTTGAATTTCATAATCCATAATTTCATAATCTGGCATGTGTACCAACAACAACAACAAAATTACTCTAAAACTACTTGTAATCAGCATAAAATATGTTTAATACACATATCGTAGTCAAATTTAGCAGGGCGTTAAGGAAGCGGAGACCGGGGTTATTCGGACTGCGGACTTCGTGCATCATTATCGAGAACCTGCATTCAACATACCATAAAATCGAAAGTCCAACGACGCCGAATTTGCGGAAAACATTCTCATGAATGTCCTAAAGATGAGTAGACTTCTCTCAGGTAATTCAGCAGAAATAAACTAATTGGATACCTCACACAACAAATAGAAGGTATTTTAAGTATGCAAAAAGCAACACGAAGGTGAAACCCACAAAACAGCGATATATTCCATAAAAATAGCACTGGACAATTTACCATTTATATCCAAAAGTCTGTAGCGTCGTGCACTTGGTCCGGATTACGGGGTCTGGTTCCTCTTCAGGTGCCCTGCTCTGACTCCGGTCTCTTTGCTGCTCCCGAGACGTCTTTAATATGCGCGTCACCGCCAAATACAACCTCGAGGTGGGGTTGTTCTTTCTTGAATATTTTTCCTCCTCGTCTCCATTCGGTCCATCTCTCATGGGAGAGATCAAATGTGGCCAATCCGAAGAGGGGTACCATCTCCATGTAGCCTGAAAACGAACCACCTGTTGGTACGGTTGGCTACCCACCCCCAGCCGTCCACAAAGTGCTGAAACGTTTGGCCTGTCGACTTATAATATTATTAGTTTTTTTAATTCGGTGTGGTTGTTTTTTATTTATTACGATTTTGTTTTGTTGGTTTGCTCATGAAATTTTCATTGCATTTTCATTATGGGATACTCTTAGACCTGTGGGTCGGTAATTCCAGGTTTCCGTGCGAGGGCCGTACATTTCAAATACATTTCGGAAACACATTTAAAACAACGGACGTTTATCCACTTTAACACAATAATACAGTAATAGTAGAAACAAACAGCAGTTCTTTTTTTGTATAAATTGAGGGAATTCAGACAATCATGCGCGATATATATATATATAAGGGCTGTCAAACGATTAAAGTAATTTATCGCGTTAATCGCATGATTTTCTGTAGTTAATCGCGATTAATTAGTGCTCAAATTTGGCCTTAAATAAACAATTTTCCATTGCACGGAAAAGTGCGTTATGTTAAAGACATACTGTGTTTTATTGTAAGGGAAAGAAACACAAAATAATCTTTATCAGAAAGTTAGTAATTGCGTTTGTTAGCTTGCTGCTCGTTGACTTGTCCATTTGCCTCCTGCACACGAACTCTAAAAGAGTAGGCTGCTGCTGTCCTGCATTGCTAGCCCTCTCACTACTGCTGCCGGCCTCAACTCTGTGTTTTGCTTATAAATGACACTTCAGACTCGGCGTAATTCGGTGATACACAAATTCACCCGTCACCGACGAAAAGTGGGACGGTCCAATCCCGAAATAAAACGTTGGACTGTCCCTGCAACCGGCAACGAAACAAAAATCCCCTCGCAAAATACTGACTCGGCCCCCACTTTAACGACCAGAAGGTCCCCACTGCAATAAGCAGGCACAAGATACGCTGAGCACCAACGAAGGATCGAGTATTTTACTACACCAGCTCCAACTACGGAGAAGGATGATGCCATTACAAACGACCGGGGGGCTAAGGGATGCAATGTTTAAAATGCATACAACGGCAGTTATTCATTCCTTCCTAGCGCCGTTCTTCAGAGTGAAGCTTCCCAACAGCAATTTAGGCACATCGCCATTTTCGGATTAGAAATGACTGACATTTCAGTTGGAGTGATTATTTGCCTATGCATGATATGTTTAAGCAGCGTTCACAAAAGGTTTATTAGCACATATACTATTAGCTTCTTGGAATAGTAGAACTTCCACAGGCCAATGCTAACGATGGGGGCAACTTTCGGTCCATACCAATTTAAAACGGCATCACCCAAATCTTCGACTAGTGCGCTGTGTTTGCGACTCACTTCACATTGTCGCGCGTAAAAGGAATGCAGTGTCAATTACAGGGACCAAGACACTCGAATTTGGTGACCCACCGGAGCGTTGGTCGTTGCCGCTTGCGTGGGAAAGAAATCGCTGAGTAACGCGATGCATTGAAGCTCCACTTCTGTCTCGCGTCCAGTGCTGGACACTTATTCTGCTCGGAACGAGGTGTTCAGCAATGAGACAGATTTGCATTACGTTTTGTTCCTCAACCCCGTCTTGTACGAAATAGAAACGGTGAACAAAAACTGCGACGACCTGGAAACGCAGCGGAGAAGCATTGCTTTGCCATGACATAACGGGAAAATGCACTTCGGATGCACTTATTTGGCTCAAAGTGAGTTAATTTACAGATACAAGTGGAAAACATTGCTTCAAAGAACTGGCTTGAAAAAGCAGCCACATAGAGTCATAAAGCGGCTAACCTTTAGCCTATATACAATTCATGAGTGGAGAGAGCTTTCTCTCAAGCGTCTCTCCTGGGGGATGATACGCGAAACCCAGTGGGAATTATAATGGTTTTCAAGCGTTGTTCTTACAGTCAGGATTGAGAAGGAATGGTTCAAGTGAACTGCTAGCCACGTTTGATTCTGGCACGTATAACTAGCAGATACAGCTAGAAAATTGAAATGTATATAGTTCACCATTGTCTTTGGAATGGAATGATGATTATACAGTTGGTGAGTCTGAATATAGTAGCAGTACAGGTCTGTAAATAATTAAATGCACAAGTATTTCTGTGTTATTCTGGCGGGAGAGCTGGGGTGTATGGGGCAAGACAACTGGTGAAAGCCAGGCCCGCCGTCAGGGGGGGGGGTCAAAGGGTACAGATGATGTGTATGTATCTATATGATAAATAAATGTATTGATATCATTAAAACATATTTAATCTGATAATCCACACCCCGCTGCTACTGTGAAAATGGTACGGTCAAAACACTGCCATTCAGATGTGCAGGACCCGCTAATGTAAAGCGAGTCGCTATAAGCGAACGATGCAGACTGACTAGCAAGTCAAAAAATGCCTCAAAAGAAAACGAAAGGGGCCACACAAAAAAAAGTGTGAATAAGTACCAGGTATGTATGACAGGCGAAGGCGAGGAGCTAGGCAAACTAGCAAATAAAGCTTTAGCTATCTTAACCTGTAAGTAACGTTAACACCAGAGCTGCCAACTCTCAGGCATTGAGCGTGAGACTCACGCGATTGACACTTTTCTCACGCAGGGAAAAAAAAACATAAAACTTATAACGTTGACACGGCGTGACAGTAGTCAAGTAGATACGCTCTCACGCTGTGAGTCGCAGACAGTTTGTGACGGAGTGCTAACGTACCTGGTAGAGTTGCAATATAAACATTGCTTCTTGTTCTGTTCTGTTTGGGACTGTGAGCTGCACTTTATCGGAGGTTCTGAAGTTAACATTTGGTGGTGGTGGTGGTGGTGGTGGTGGTGGGTGGGTACAAGATAGACGGTGTGAAGCAGTCGCAATTTGACATGTCCGTAAGTCACTCACTCGAAAGAGACGGAATCCACGTTTTAACTTCCGCACATTTCTTGGAGCGTTCTATATAAAAAACCTTCTTTGATGAATAGGACCCAGAGACAGTAACATCTTCCCCCTGTGAAACGAATAGTAGCAGTTCCTGAAAGTCAAATTTTTTTTACTTGGCATTTTTCAATTTTGCGAAATCTGTAATAAAATGTATTAATAATAATAACTAATACAGAATTTTTCCTGGTTTCTTCGACGAGAAGACTCTATGAATGGTATGCGACAAATACAATTTTGTTCTTACACCGAAAATGTTGACTCAAAATAGCCTCTGCCTTAGTAACTGGTTTTACTTACCGCCACTTACGAAAAGATACAAATTAACTCAAAACAAACAAGAATCACCTCCAGGAGATTACATTTTAACTCAATTATGCTGACATCTGCTCAATTCATTTCTTTTGTTGGCGGGGTACTCGGACTCTGGTGTGCCCTGCTACGGGGAGCTGCATTTCCTCTGTCACTGTGAATTAAAGACCCTTCAGTCAACGTTTACTGAACATGAATTACCTCTAATAAAAGTATATATGCACGTATTCCTCATAAACGCTCATAAAACAGGGCTGTCCTACTTTAAAGTCATGCAGAATCCACCAGCAGTCTGGGTTTGAAGTCTGAACGCTTTACGTTACATTGATACGTTCGGCACCAACTGAATTCCCCGCAATTGACGGGCAAAACTTTGCCAACTTGTAGAGAGACATGGAAAGCAGTCACTTAGGCAACCTGCTAATAACACTATTCATAAACATGGTTTGTCTCTTCGTGTCTATGCCCCCTTCTATGTTTAAGAGAATCAAAAACGTAGACAGACACTCATTCAGCAAGCTAGCAATTACATTTAATGATCACTTGGCCACATAAAAGAAGCAATTTTTTTTTTGTTTTTTTTTTACATGTTTTGACATTGCACTGACCAGCTTTTGCAATGTAGTGACAGCTGAGAGGCATTAAAACAAATGATCAGTAATTCACATTTTATTCTGAATAACACATTACACGTCAGTTTCACAGACAATCTTGCATTTCATGATTTCCACAAAATTTCGAATTGAGTGGGGATTACCCACTCTGAATATTATATCCTCCCTCTCTTTGGTACTCCTGGCTAGGAAAGAACATGAAGGAGAGAGACGCCTGTACCGTAGTCAGCTAGCGCCCCAGAGCAGACCCAAGGCACACGTGCTGGGCCCCATATCTCTCCACAGCCTACAAGGTAATAGGACACTCAAACCTGCAGCCAGACTGAAATCAGCCCACTCACATGGAATGGAACGATAACGTAACCTAACGTAACCAATGTAAAAAGACTTTAGTAGGAGGCAGAGGTCTGTCTGTACACACTTACTTGCAGTCAGCAGTTGCCGTCCCTCCCCAGATGCCAAGACAGACCTGGCTAGCGCTGCTGGAAAGGACACTGCCTGGACAGTGCAAATCATTGGAAACGCCACAAACGCCACACAAACCATCTGCCACACCAAACTTAACCAAAAGAACATAGCCCACATCATCTACTTTCCCTCACATCTAATTAAACTAACAAAACCATTGTGAAAACTCTCCTCACCTCCTGACGACTCCAGTGCGCTTTGCGTCATCTTTCATGAAAACCTATGAAAGTGTATGGTTCTAAATTAAGTCCTTGAAAAGTCCACCAGAGCTAGTACTTACCGATCACTTTGTGGAAGATGATCCCAACGGCGATCGGATCCTTCATTTCCTAGCAACTTAGCAGTTAGCGGAACATTGGCACAATTCTGAGTGTCCATCAGCAACATTGTAACAGACTCAAGTTTGGAGGATCCAGAATGCCTCACCCACCCCAGTTGTTCTTCTGCACTCAGGTTAATGACATGATAGGTCTCTTTTGGAAAAACCAAAACAAACCATGAAGATGGAACGTAAGCACTGTGTTCAGGACAGAAGTAGCTCAGAAAGTGTGTGTATAAATCTTAGCCAGGTGGTTTATTAAAACACCTGAGATTTTTCAGATTTTTCAGCCAAACAAGTATCAAATTAATTGCATTGTTGCTGTGCTTTGGAACACCGTGTCCCCTCTTTGTCCCATTGCTAGCGGATTAGCATCGTTCACAGCTTGCAGCCTGGTCCTTCATGGACGCCTCCCATCAGAGCACTGACTACACCTGCTAATCATGCCAAATGACTGCTCAGAGATCCACACGCTGCACTGACTACACCTGCTAATCATGCCAAATGACTGTTCAGAGATCCACACGCTGCACTG
>JAOVYW010001190.1:0-12926 GCA_025775045.1 Hiodon tergisus | reverse complement strand
ATTTGGATCTTGTTGAGTTCCTAGGCAGGTCTCCTTATTGAGAGCTTGTGTGTAATCCATTTAGGAAAACTGGTATTTGCTGAGGTAATTCAGGTTTATTGTCTTGCTGTGGGTAAAACGCTGTGGCTGGGATTAACCTTCTGGTTACAAGTCTGATGCCTTATCCACTTCCCAATACAGCTAACCATGACCCAAAACAATATGTTAACCTTGAACCAGTCTGTTTTAAGATGGACTGGGTGCAGCCAGTAAGTGGAGTTTAGAGAGTAGTGTCAAGACGTACATGTGTTTGAGTGTGTTTTTTTTTTGGGCTGTATGGCCACTATTTGGCCACATTCATGAATTTGCGTGTTGAGAAGGTACTGGCGTGTCTGTATTCACATGTCTACATTGAAACTGCATTGGTGTGTACATTGTGGTTTTATGGCAGTTGCTATGATGTTTAGATTGGTGGTGAGGGTTTAGCCTGTAAGACCAATAATCCCAAATACGGGAGACGTTGCGCTGCTTCAGCGGAAAGCTCCCGGCCGATCCCGGGAAATCCCGGCTGTGGCGGCAAAGACCTGAAGAAGCGGGAATCGGTGCGGTACTCCCTCAGTCACATTAGCTAGAATCCTGAGGCGTGCAACTGGTGTGTCTCCCAGCAGAGGGGATCAGAGTCACTGCTTTGATCTGACCATATTTGGCCTTATTCACAATACTAGTGCAAATAACTATTTATTTAACCCATTACAGTAAGGATTACCCACAGCGTTAGTGTGAGTAACAAGAATGACAAAAAAAAAGCTGTACAGATCAAAGTCCAAGTAAAGAACCAATTGTGAGGCTGTTGCTAACGTCAGCCTTCCCAGATCTTGTATTTAAAAATAATGGGGAAAAAAACCAACTGGAACAATTAATAGTATATCATAGTGATTGGTAAACTCCAAACCAATTATATGTAAATAATTTCCCAAAATGTTGAGTGGTGCCTCTGTTTTGGTGTGAGGGCCATGTCAATCAGAACAAAGAGCAGAAACTCATCTCCATCCGCATGATCCTGCTCCATAGCCCAGACCAGTTAGTGCTTCGCTGCCCTCTCCTGGACATTACCTAGCTGCTCAGCCTTGTGGTCTCCAGTGTGCCCTACGCTTGTAGACCGGGCTCCCCACCCAGACAATGACGGCGTCCGGCCTGACAGTAGTATAGAGTATGACGGAGTATAAAATGTTTGGGTTCGGCCGTGGCTTCTGACAGGTAGCAAGTTGTGTAGTGCTTTAGGTAATCCATTTGTGATAAAGAAGGTTTCGGGGTAAATGTGACATTTGATAAGGAGCTCTCCTAACGGTGCTGCAGGCCTGCCTGGTTAACTGAGAGAGCCTCTGCCGATTCAGTCTGCAGGTTCCACCCTGATAAAGGGGCTCAGTCTGCACCTGGGCGAGCGCCTTTACAGAGCCTCTGGGGAGGCCTTTTCCCACAGTTTCCACAGACACGGTGCAAACTCTGCAGTTGGTCTATTTCACCGTCATGTTCGACTGTCCCGACTGTGCTTTGCCCCGGCATTGGGCCTCAGTTTCTATATTTATACACAGGCCTTTTTCTGCCGGCTGGTCTTGCTTTCTGACTCGTATTCACCAATCTCACTGGGAGAGGGAGGGCTGACTGTACCAGTGCACGCAATGAGGGGCTGTGAACGTCCCTGTCTTAGTCCTGCTGGTATCTCCCATCATTTGTGGGCAGCTTCGACACAGGTACAGGTATGGGAAGGGGGTGTTCGGGAGTGGCGGTTCTAGGCGTTACAGTTTCCAGTGAGGGTACGAATAGCGTGCTGCATGTTCCGTCAGGCCCCGGCCCTTTTCTCCAAAGAGCATGTTGGCTCTGACTGGTGCGTCAGTGTCTTTCTGTCTGGCTGTCTCCCCTAGGTGTGATTTTGTCCGTCTGTCCCTCCAGGTTGTACGAAGCTAAGATGAACAGTCCTCTACAGAAAGCTGTCAGCCCCATCGCCTGGTGCAGACGCGCCCTGGACCACCCTAGCCCCGACATGGAGTCTGCGAAACGCTCCCTCATCCACCGGCTGGACCTCACCATGTCGGGTACGCCGTCCCTCAAACGCCCCCTGGTCACCTTCACCACTCCCCGCCTCTCCCCTGTGGCCAACCCGAAGCTGAGCTGGAAGTTTAGCCGCCGGTGCTGTAGCATGGACGACGATCCGCAATGCTACAGGACCAGGGATGGTGCTCGATTAAACTGAAAGCCAGCTGGATCAAACCCCAGTTCTCCGTTATTAAGGCGTTGGTTGGACGCCCGTGTCTGGGCTGTCATCTGTATTCTCCCCACGTTTTTCTCGGGTGCCAGCCAGAGGAGCCGTCTGTGCCTTGGGCATGGTCGATGACTCTGTTTACGGGAGACCCTCCCCCCCTCAGCCTACTTGAGAATAATGACACAGCTGAGCCCCCAACCCGCCCCCATCACCCCCGGTCCCCTCAAGGTGAAAGAACACCACAAGTGTCTGCATGAATCTGCCCCTGAGGGAATATCCTCTCCAAGTCTGGCCATTTAATGGGATTTACAGGAGGTGAGCTGTGCTCCGGGCAGACTGACACAGCAGGGTCTCGGTCACGTGGTCATTTCCCAAACACTCGCACACACACATGCCACACACACATGCCCACACATATATACACTGACACAGAGACAACGCACTAAGACGAACGCCCTCATGGCTTATTGCTATGTGGTGCTTTTAGTGTGCTTTTCATTTGGGCCCGGCCTCAGTCTGCCCAGTGCAGTGAGAGGCTTTGCCTCACTTACAAAGCAATGCCCACGTGACGGCTGATTCACCGGGCACTGCTTGCCCAAAGGTTGTCGACCATAGAGCTGACACACCACCAGTGACATAACGCCTGCAGAGGCTTGTATTTACAAACAGCGAGCTGGGGTTGGCATGGCAGACGTCTGAAGAGGTGGGCAAATCCCCAGCTCTGTTCACTCCGGTGAATGCACTGTTGGATACAAAGCCGTTCCGCCTAACAAGATGAGGGGTCAACACCCTCGATGAGGAGGAGGAGGAGGAGGAGGAGGAGGCGGCGGCATAGGATCATCCTTGGATAAGGGCACGGTGAGGTCACCGTGCGCCCTCTTAAGCGGGCTGTATTTGGCTGCTGGAATGCGCTGTAGGCAGTGCTTTGGTATTTAACGGCTTGTCACTCCGTGGGGCAGCCTGTGTGGAGGGGACACCTGTCAGCACGGCTGCTGGCGAGGACTTGCCGGGGTCGACCAGGCACTGACACGGTACTGTGTGGTCTTTCCTCCCCCAGCTCAGAACACCCTTTACGCAGGCCCATCTGCTCCATGCAGAGAACTCCAGAGCCAATGTCATGCTGCGATTGCCTCCTTTCCAACATTGTTGCTGCGGAGCCTCTTTTCCAGAGCCGGCGTTTGATGATTTTCTTTTGGCGATACGGTGAAGTTTGTTTCAAATGGTCAAGTCGAGGGTGAGCCGAGGACGAGGAAGCCTCGTTATATCTTTTGGCTACCGGCTGTTCCTTGCTCGGAGCTTTTGAGATTGTACGTGACCCTCTTGTCCTGTGGATCAGGAAGGCGATTTATGGGAATCGTTGACCATTTTGCGGTTTAACGCTTTAGTGTTAAACTAATGGTCCCTGTTGTTCAGCATCTACCAATAATCCACACTCCATCAGATGGACTGGTTCTCCGGCTCGCAGTGGATTTATCTTGCCTCCACCCCTTTTTTCCTTAAACCCAACACCTGGAAGCCTTGTTTGCCAGTGGGCCACTGCTCCAGGCTTGCGATGCAAGGTGCTTTCTTTGAGGCTTAGGATGGGGTCTATTGATTAAACTGTTAGAAATGCCGCTTGGCTGAACTCAACCCCACAACCTTCTGGTGCCGCATTCTGGCTCCGTAAGCACCGTTGGGCAACAGTGCAGATTTTGTCTCGACTGAAAACCTAAACTCTCAGCCCTGCCTGGAGTTCTTTTTGTTTAAGGCGCTGACAAGTCCAACACTCTGCCTCGTCACATCCTGCCCGGGTACAATAGCTGCCCTTGTTAACGGTGCTCATGTGATGGGATTTTAGCTCTTGGTGTGGCTCCTATTAATTCTGTTAATTTAACCGAGGGATGGCTGTGTGAAGCAGTGGTCAAGTCTCATTCATTTTGAAAAAATTAATGTACCGCTATTCTCTTACCGTTGTGTGGGAAAAACCCTTTCCAGGGGTAAAGACAGACGCAGAAACACACACACACACACACACACACACACGCACAGCACTGACCAGAGGGATTTGATTCCGGCATCAGTGGAAACTGGTGGGTTCTCCAAACCACTAACTGCTCTAGAGGAATCTCTCTCCACGTGTCTGTACGTTCCCTCTCGATGTCGTAAGTCGCAATTTCCACAGAGATCAGTGGAAAGCACCAGAGTGTCCATGTCGGCTCTTTGGGGGAATTCTTTAGGACCGGTCCCCTTGTTTGGAGGTTTCTTTACTGTCGAGACATGGGTCAGATACAGCTGGTGTCGTGGAATGTAGGCATTTTCCCTATGGTACAGCTGTTGGACCTTCTGGATGTGAACCGGGTGCGACACTCCTGGAGTGTGAGAAACGATTGGGCCCGTCACAGAAAGATTTAGTCATTAACAGATTAGTGTAGTGGAAGTACAGTGGGACAGAAAACGGCAAAACGTGGCCTAAACAGAGACGCATGAAGGGCATACAGGGGCATATGAAAGCAGACAATAGAACTATGTCCTAGGTCTACTCAAGGTACAAGCCCCGTCCAAGCGAGTGCCTGTTTTGTTGTGTTGTGTTGTGTCCTATGGCACGCAGCAACCTGCCAGGACACGTACCCAGACTGATCCGTTTCTCCTAATGAGTGTAAATAAAGCTCAGACACGTCAGTGAGCCTTGTGCTGGATTATTGCTCAGTAATCCTAAGTGGCCGCAGCTATGAGTGAGGAGGGACTGTCCTCTGAGTTTTAAAGTCTCACCTTCCCAAAGGGGGTGGGTGGAGGGCAGTGTTGTTCCTCACAAACAGGGCCAGAGAAAGGAGAGAGAGAGAGAGAGAGAGAGAGAGAGAGAGAGGGAGAGAGTTAGTGGGCCAGACGCATTATCAGGGCCTGAATAATGCAGGGAGACGGAAGCATTCCCGAACTGGCCACGTCTTTAGTACCCATGAACCTCTGTTCTCTCACTCCCCAAAGTCTGTGCGCACTGTGCAACCAGCTCTGGATCTGGAGAGGCTGCTGTCTGCATTGGTGGAGCAGCCCTACCATCGGCAGTGCGCAGCGAGCCCCACTCTGTTGTGCTGACTGGCTGCACACACTCACACATTGTGGATGCGGAGAGAATCTCCGCATTGTTAACTCCTTCCCTGGTCGGTGAGGGGACAGAGGGTGCTTTATCCAGCCCCGGCCCCACTCAATGTTCTCACTGCCACCGCATACGGGGACCCCTGGGTGCTCCGCAGCAGGCTGCCCACACTGATGGGCTGCAGACGTTTTTCGCACTCGTCAGATCTCTCTCAAGTGGCAGGCGGAGATCCTGCCTGTCTGCCGACGCCAGCTGGTCCTCTGTCCTCTCCATCGCTAGCGGCCTGTGATGCCTGGGCCACTAGTCTACTGTCTCGACTGCAAATACTGATGTTTGAACACTCCGGCACAGACTATTGTTGTCTATATGGTTTCTTTTCCACCTCTATCATTAGCGGTTAGTGATGTCTGGCCCTCTGTCTGTTTATTTATTTATTTATTTTTTACTTCCTGTAAGCCTGCTGTCCTCTTCTCTCCACAGCAAACAAGCGGAGGAGTCTTTACGGGAGTCCCTACAACTCCACCGCGGGATACGGCAGTCCCTACAGCCCCAACACCGGAAACAGTCCCTACAGTAGCGGGTTCAACTCGCCCTCCTCCACACCTGCCCGAGTGCCCATCGTCAAGCAGCTGGTGCTGCCTGGAAGTGCAGGTAACCCAGGGCAACCTTTCGTGTCAATCAGTCTGTTCAGAGCACAGTTACCACAACTGATCAGTAATCAGCCAATGAAGTTACTTATCGCCCTCAGCAACTTGTATTCGACCTGTTTAGATGAAACGCGTTGTCACACAGGGCCATTTGCTGTTGTGTTGCTGGTTATCCTTTTTGTCTGTGCATTTATTCAGTGGAGAGACTTTTTCATCTCATCAAAGTGAGACGTTTGACAAGCAATGAGCAATGTTATTCTCTGGACCAACACTGCTGTAGCGCCTTCAGTAGAGGAGTTTAACTTAAATTGTTTCAGTTTACCCCCAGCTGTATATAAGGATTCAATGTTTATGTAAGCAATGTGCATCTCTTTGGATTGCTGTCTCTGCTAAACGTCTAAAAAAAAACGGGTGTGTCATCCTCCAGGACACCAGCGCAGTGTGACGGAGAGGAACCCCCCTCCCGTCAGCCCCCAGTCCTCTGTGGACAGTGAACTCAGCACCTCTGAGATGGACGAGGACTCGGTGGGCTCCTCCACCACCTACAAACTCAATGACGTCACCGACGTGCAGATCCTGGCCCGCATGCAGGAGGAAAGTGAGTATTCTCTCCCCCTACGGGAGGGGGAGGTGCGACTGGAAACATCTTCCCCTCTATTGGAGGAGGTGGTACCCTCGAGAACAACTACCCTGAGAATATCTGTAGAGACTCAAACTTGGGGACAATGTACCGCTGGCACCTCAGACTGGGAGGCAGCAGACTGAGATCCAGGGCAGCGATTTACCTGAACTGTACTCTGATTTATCTCCGCACTAGTTGGATAAACAAGCACTGTCACTTTTATTGGGTTTCTTAAACTAAAAATAATGTAGGGGACATGATGCCTTGCAGATGAGCAGTGGTTTATTTAGTTCCAAAAATGATATTTACTCGCAGTTTATCTTAAACCAAATTTTTAGACGATAGGATACGCACACTGCACACACTCACAATGAATACACTGTGTAGAATAGAGACTCGCTCTGTTAAGGTGTGTGTACACTCAGGTGTGTGTTTCCCTGGTCCCCCAGGTCTCAGACAGGACTACGCAGCAACAGCTTCCAGGCGTAGCTCAGGCTCCTCCTGCCACTCTCTGCGCCGCGGGACTTTCAGCGACCAGGAGCTGGATGCCCACAGCCTGGAGGACGATGAGGAGGCGGTGCATCCTGCCTTCCACCCGCCAATCAACCGTTTCAGCCCCTCCCCTCGCCATTCCCCCCGCCCCTCGCCTCGCCATTCCCCAAGGAACTCGCCGCGTTCCCGGTCCCCCGCCCGCTCCAGCCTGGAGTACAGCCGAGGCTCACCCCAGCCAATCATCAGCCGGCTGCAGCAGCCACGCCTCTCCCTTCAAGGCCACGCCCCTGACCTGCAGACCAATGCCGTGAAGAACGAAGGTAGCTTATTGGTGCTCAGGCTGAGGTTTGGATGATGATAAACTTCAATTTTAACGGCCCTCAACATTTACTCAAAAAAATGTGCAGCTTTCCCCTTGGCGTGTGGAAAACAGACTTAGGATGTGTGTTCTAATTGTACAGCTGTTGAATCGCTCTCTTTACTAGAGAGGGCCACAGGGATTAGGGAAAGGTTCTAATGGAGAGATGGGAGCTCCTGATGGGTGGTAGGTGTTCGTTAACCTCCCCAAACCACATTTTGTCCCCCTGCTGCGCTGCAGAGAAGCTGAGGCGCAGTCTTCCCAACCTCTCGCGAACAGCTGCGGGACAGGTGGCCGAACCGGTCAAAAACAGCAGGAGCTGCGACTCCAACCTGCAGGTGCCCAACGGGGGGTCGCCCCGACACCAGCCGCAGTCCGCCAGTGAGTAACTCCCCTTCAGCGTAGCCCAGCACACAAAGCCTTCGCAGTTCTTTATTCACGTCTTGCATTCATGCACACACCCACACCAGGCATTATTTTATTCAGACACTGTCACACACAGCCCTCGTCCAGGACAAAAACAGCTGTGAATTTCTACCCACAGTCCATCAGTCGCTCTCCTCTCATAGCCCCCCACTGTCTTATGGCCTGTAGTAACCTTCGTAACACGAAACCTCAACATTGTGTGTGTGTGTGTGTGTGTGTGTGTGTGTGTGTGTGTGTGTGTGTGTGTGTGTGTGTGTGTGTGTGTGTGTGTTACATGTAAAGACCATGCTGTTGGGTTGTGGGAGTGGGTGTACAGTGGCGCCCTGTATCTCGTCTCCTGCACGTTGCCTTTAATGCACTGTAACTGGGCTTTGATGGCTGAAAAAAACCTCTATTCTTTCTTCCGCCGTACGACTATAATTTGCTCCGATTCTCCTGCACTGTTATGGCTGTGCTTCTTTTCCCAATCGTCAAACTGAAAGTCTCTTTGATCATTCGGTTTGTGTGAAGATGGCAGACATCCAGAGACTGGTTCTGCTCAGACACACAGACACAACCGCCCCCTCCCCCCTTATGAAGTAACAACTTATCGATGGATCACGAAAGCCAGGGTTTTGGGATCGCTTTGCCCTCCTTTGGCCCTGTGTAGAACAAAGTTGTGTACCCAGAATTCCTTGCGGTATTCAGCCCGAGCAGTTCAGTTTGTAAATCCAAACTCTCAACCTGTCAGGTAAACCGGGTGCCCCCCGACTCACCCCCCACCCAGCCTTGCTCTATAACTGTTCAGCACGCTCCTCCCCCATCCTGTCCAATGTGGGATCTTTCAGTGGTGTTTCCAGGCCGTGGGGCTCTAGGCTCTTTCTGACTTTCTGACTGCATGGCCCATTCCCAGATCTTTAAAGCCACCTGCACTCTGTTCTTACCCGGGACTTGGGCTGAACCCTGTGTACCTCTGGTCCTCTAGCTAGTTAGTTCTGTCATCTCGGTTTCTTTTCCCCCGCACGACTGCTACGGCCTTCGGACTGGCACGCACCACTCTCCGCCCCCTTCCCGAACCTGTAACGTCTCCTTGTTTTCCTACAGCTCCTCTCCAAAGGTACACAAACGCGAGTCGCACTTCCCCGAAAACCAAACAGCTCCTACAAAGTCCATCGTCTTTAAGAGGTACCAGTCTAACTGTGACTACAGCCACTGAGCTACTGGTGTAATTGTGACCTGTGACGTCACCAGGTTCGGTAAAATCTGAAGCAAACGGAAGAGCAGATCTAAACTGATCATCGAAAACAACATTTCTCACAAGCGATACTAATGCTGGATTTACTGCTGCGTGAGATTTTAATGTGACGCCAAGCAGTATCTAAACGCTTAGTGATGCATTGCGAGGACCCTGACCCTCACCCTCTAGAGACCGGGCGTTCCTTTCTTGGTTGTCCGTGGTGTTGTTTCGGGGATGTGAGAGACTTCACACATTCCATAGCGGCTGGCCTGGCTCTGGTCACACGGTCTGCACTGCTCAGCTGCCGGCTCTGCCGCCACCAGGGTGTGTTTTTTTTTAATCTTTCCCCCCATTAGGAGACCACGTTGTGGGCTGGACGCTAAATTAGCGGGGCCCCGCAATACGTGGTGCCCTTATGCGCTGAACCGTCTGAACTTGTCGTGTTTGTTTTACTTTCTCCATTCTAAAATCTAAAGTCTTTATTCTCTTTGTTCGCACACACACGCAGACACACGCTGTTGTGTGTTGTGTAGCTTCGAAAACAAAACGGCTCACCAGGTGCGATGGCGTGGCTTATACTTCGGAAGTCTGTGACTGAAAGACCAAGTCATCGAGGACTGCGTATTTTTACATTTTTGTAATTATGCTCACCTTGGAATACCAGGAGAGGTGATTTCCAATGGAAGTGACAGTCAAATGAGTGGGCCGACTCTAGTCCTTGAAGGACGTTGAGTATGTGAACATGCTGAATGAACAAACAGAATGGTATAGCTTTTGACCATGGACTCACTGGTCAACAAGACGTTTTTTCAAGAAAACAGTTAACGGTTTTCTTGTATATATATTTTGTCATTGATTTCAGTATTAGTATTGTCTGTGCTAAATTTTATTAATTACTTTCTTCAACAGAGCCCTAATCAGTGTACTGATCTTTCCTACCCCTCCCCTCCCCCACCACCCACCCAAAGTCCCCTCCCCAAGCAAGCTGCGCACGCCAGCCACGCCCTCCCCCCTGGCCCTACGGCAGCCAATCAAGGCTATGTCCACCCAAAGCCCCACCCCTTCCGGCCTGCCTACACCGGTGAGTGGCAACACCACACCCACCCGCTCTATGGGCCCCGCACGCAGCGGCTTGCCGCGCCCCAGCACCTCCGGGGGAGGGGGACTCCCTGTTCCTCGCAGCAAACTGGCCCAGCCTGTCCGCAGGTATGAGAACACTCTCTCACACATGCATACACAGACCAACATGCACAAGCATTATTTATTCATTGAAGCCATCTCTGTCTACTCAAAACCCCTCCCCTCCCCTCCAGGTCATTGCCAGCTCCTCGGAACTACAGTGGCATGAAGGATGAGAGCTGGAAGGAGGGATGTTACTGAGGTTCCGGGACGGCACCTGGTGCAGAGGGTCACCAACGCCTCATCCCCCGCCTCGCCCCCTCACCCCAGGTCACAGAGGCACTTTATTAATGGCAGGAAAAAAGTCAGATGCCCAATCCAAGCTTCACAGAACTACCCCCCCACGGCCCAGGAATCAGGACGCCCAGATCCTTGGGCCGACCCGGTACGCAGTCCTGGCCCAATGCCAAAGAACCCACTGTACTCCGATCAGTGGAAAACGCAGATAGTGAGAGAGAGACAGACACAGCAATACCGCTTTGCGGGTCTGCCAATCTGCACTAATATAGGCCCGCCCATCACGCTCCACTAAACGCAGGTGTGGAGGGGCGAGATGATACCACTGTACAAACAAAAGGTATCATCCCAAAATGAAATTTTGACTGACATATCACAGCTGGAAGGAAGGGAGTGGACTTCCTGTTGAAGGTAGGGGTTGGTCTTGACTGCCACGCCCATCGACGCTGGAGGTCTGGGCTGGGCTGGGCCAGAAGCTCTGGGGTTTAACTATGCAGTGGTTCTCATGGAGGACCCGTGGAGTGACTATCCTTTGCACCACACAGTGGACCTACCCCTGGACAAACACTTTGCCCAACTCTAAAGGGCCGCCTGTGATCTCTGACCTTTGACCCAGTAGTGTTCCCTTCTTCCCCACAATTGTCTACCCCCTCACCATTCCATGCCTGTGAAGTGCCTGAGTTAAAATAATTTAATTCCTCGCAATCATCCCCATACTACAATCGCCACCATTTACTACACGTGGGTGTGCTGATAGTCTCCCCCTGGTGGCTCTGCTTTAGTAGTGAACCCTAAATGTCAGTTTTTCCCCCCCACCCACCTGCTTCAAAACCTCAGCCAAGAGTTAACTTTATTAATGGTTCAGGGCTCTAAAAACAAATGCAGAAGCTATTTTGGTTCATTTGTATCTCAGTGGAGAGTCCAGCAGCCCCTGGTTAACACCCCTCTGGGTTTAGAGCTTCCAAACCAGAGGTTTCTGAGAGGCAGGAGATGCGATCGGTTGCTGTTAGGCCAGGCCCCCCTTTCTATCTGTCTTTCTTTTTCTCTCCTTCTCTGTCTACCTCAAGTTCAACTGGTAGGCCAACGTTTATAGCTGTTTGTTGTTCTATTGGTGGTATTTTCTGATTGGCCAACAAATGTATGCTGGGGGGAGTTGGGCCGTCTTGTGACACTGTGCTGGTGCAATGCTCAACAGTTGTCTTTTTAGCAGTCCACTGTGACCATTTGCCTGAAGTCTAAATGGCAACAGATTGTGTTAAAAATAAGTCCTTGAGGGTTATATAGTGAATTCATTATTTATTTAAATTTATTTAAAAGCTGTCTTTTGAATATATCACTTTTTGCTATTTTGTTTTAAAGAAATTTGTAAACCTCAGTTGCAAAGATAATCCAACCAAAGTTTTTTTTCTTCTTCTTTCTATTTAGTGTTAGACAATTAAATCTGCTTCGTGTTTGTTCAAACCATAGCTTGTTCAAACTACAGGGACTATGAACTGACCTCGCACTATATCAGTTAACGCAACGTGACACTGTTGTGAAGGCATCAATTTCTGCTGGCTGTGGTCACACTTTTAATTTCAGCTGTGAGAGTGAAGACTGCGTAAAGGTATATTGTAGCTGTATCGTGTTGTGGTGTTTTTATTGCACAAAGCAGGTCAGTGGTCCTCAATCTGCCGTCCTAGTGATCCCCTCTAAATTCTGGTTGGAGGACCTCCGGTATTACTACCTGGTGTACGTTGTTTGGAGAGAGAAAATGTCACATTAAAACAAATATAGCAGCCCCCCCCCCCCCAGGTCTGGGGACTTCACAATTGAACTGATGGCTCAATCGGCAGTGGTCCAGCGACAGAATGAGAAATAATCAGGTTCCTTATCTGTGGAGGTGTGTACCCAGATCTGAGGCCACGCTTACAGATCTGTAACGGCAAGTGTGAAACGCCAGGAATTCTGGTCAAGCTGGGATATCAAAAGTCAGAGTCTGAACTTATCTCACCAAAGGCAGCGTCCGTTGGTTGATTGGTGGAACATCATCCAAACCGAACGTGTAAGAATGCGCAGGTTCAGGCTGTCGAACCCGGCATAGCATGCATGTCCCCTTCAGCCGCATGCCCAAACATTTAATTACAGTTAACCCTCCTTCCCGTGTCATTTCCTGTCCCTTATGCTATCAAGGTCTGAAGAAAAACGTGCACACAAAAGGTGGTGGGGGGCGGGAGGCGTGATCAGACGGATCAGATCAAACAAGTCCGTGAACAAAACAGTCTCAGAACAAAACCGAAGAAAACTAAACTCCTCAGCAGTGGAGGGTGTTGGAGAGAGAGGAGGCTCAATCGTTTATACAGAAAAACTAGTGCCTATGATTTAACTGAGTTGAGAGGTTAACCGTTTATGAATGTGCTTTTACAGTTTAATTGCGTTTTGGATTTACTTTTGGTGCCAA
>JAOVYW010001189.1:0-10815 GCA_025775045.1 Hiodon tergisus | reverse complement strand
TAGTTTATCCAATGACCGGGACCGAGTGCCTCCGTTCTTTAAAGAGTTTATCCAAGGTCGGCAAACCCCTGCACAGTCTTCGTTAAAGGTAAGACTTCAAAGCTCGCATTTTGAAAACAAAACCAAATACTTTTATTGGAAGTACATTTCTTTTAAAAAATATTTTTTATTTAATACTAATTACATTTTTGCCAAGTCTACAGTCTGTACACATTTCACGAGTTAATTATATGGATTAGAATTTGCAACATTTATTTAATTTACATTTGTTCAAAGCTACTTCCTCCACTCTGTGGCCAGTTAATTAAGTACATCCATTTAGGTACAACCCAATACCAGGTTGGAAGCCCCTTTGCATCCAGAACAGCCTGAATTCTTTGGGCCACGGGTTCTGCAAGGGATGTTGGTCCATGCTGGCGTGATATCTCATTGTTGCATCAATCCAGTGAAAAGCCTGTTCCATCCATTAAAAATAAACATATCCTCATAACTGCAGATTTTTGCCACATGAGAACAATGACCAAATAGCCATTTGTGTTCATCCCAGTGTAATGGAATATTCACTTAATTTGATGGCATGGTGCTTAGACACTAAGAGTGGGGGGAAAAAAACATTTATGTAAAATAACGGAGAATTTGACATTTAAACCTACTTACAAAGAGTAAACCAGCTGACCCCCGGACAACGAACACAAGTTTTACTTTAAAAGAGCCGTTTTATCAGACACAGCTGCCATTTCAAAAGCTCCATAATTGTCCAGCATAATTTGGAAGCGCATTTTGCCTATGTTCAGCTCCTCAGAGATTCCAGGTCCTCATCAGTCCATTCCTCCTAAAAAAATCAAAAATAAACGGTGTCTAACGATCGCGCATAAGGACCAGTGGGTGTTTGAAGCTTGCCGAATTAACAAAAGTGCTTATTGTGGAAAATTATCCAACAATTTTCACCAACCTCCTCTGCGACAGGGCGTTCTTTTGTGACATGGTCGTAATCCTCATATCCTCTTTTTCTTTTCCTGCAGAACACGATCGTCAACGAGCATTTAATCAGAGTGAATAGCCAAGTATAGCAAATTTTACCTTTGTGCCAGTATATTTGTTGTTTTTTCTTTTTTAGTTCCTTATATTTTTTTACATAAATGGTGATGAAACTAAAAACTCCAATGTGTTTGCCTTTCCATAGATTCTAAACACAGACTTGAAACCATACTTTGAAGAAGTGACAATTTAAATTAAAAATAGCCATTATACAACTAATAAAAAAACGAATTAATGTGCAAGTATGCTCTAGAATATCTACAGTACACATGCTCATCATACATATTTAAGAACCAAAAAGCCTGGAAAACAATATAGCCAACGTGCTCAGCAAGAAACGTTTTCCTAAAACTATGTTCAAAACACTAAAGGAAAGCCTATGTATGTAACTAAAAAATTAAAATTGTTGTTGAATTAAAGCTATGCAGGCTCTACTTGCAAACTTGCAACAACTCATTAAATAAGATCGTAGAAGGTTTCTACAATCCTGTGTATTACGATAATATCTGCTCTATTGAACACTAAAGAGGATAATCACACTTACGGATTTGTGTTGCTGACAAATTCAGCGTGAATCCTTTCAAGCTTCTGTTTGTACATATTGACATCTTCTGGGTTTGGAGGTTCATATTTCTTTATGAGGTTTTTTATTCCTGAAGGGAAGAACAACAATAAATGACAGTTCAGTAGATACGAAATGTCCATAGGAACGCACTAAAAACAGTCACAACAGGCAAATCACATGAGACGGATTCCAACCTGCAAAATCCTGCTGGCAGGGCTCAGTCTGAACTGGAGACAGAGCGCCTTTAACCAATGAGCCACTCCGAAGGCAAAATTATTATTATTATTTATTTTTAAATGGTTCCTTTGTGCTTTTTATTTTATACTTGTCAAAAACACCACATTTAAGCCAACCCCTAATGGCTGAATCGTAAAAGTTGCATTAAGTGTGAGTACTTGCCTCTCATGGAATCCAGCATCTTCGACTGGGTTTCTTTATCCTCTTTCAGTCCCAAGCATTCCGTCAGATAACTGAAATAAAGAGAAACAGTACAATAAATAACTTATTTAGATTAGGTAAAAACACTTTGGTTTTTACGATGCTATGGTTCAGAGGTAGAATGAGGAATACTTAATGGAACAGTAAATAGATAAAACAGCCCAGAATTGTAAAACATTGGCATCGTGGCTTATAGAAAATGTCAATGCCTTTAATAAAAGCCATCCCTTCGATCCAAACCAGGAGCTAACAATATTTAACACTTAACAAATAAGTGCATCGCTATACTTTAATGACTCATTTAGGGTTAGGGTTAGGCGGAACAGAACTACCTCTCCATGTTGAGGCCGGCTCTGGAGGCGGCATTTAGCACGGCGGTCAGAGCAATCTGTGACGGGGAGAAGAGGAGGCCTACGTCTGTCAGGGTGGCGCGGTTCAGGAAGTCATCTGCGGACTTCCTGAGCATCTCTGGGTTTTCCAGCTCATGGTACCTAGTCTGAGGCCAGGGACAATAAAATAACGCATTCATATCCAAGCCCCTGTTGTCACTCACCACAGCCAGCGCTCACAAGATAAAACGCACTAACACACCAACACAGATTAAATCACCTTGAGGTCAATGAGGAAGCCCTCCATGGGTCTGTATGGATTGTGGACAACCAGGTGGAAGTTCAGTTGCTGGATCAGGAGAAGCTCATACTCTAAGATCTGTTCCAGGGCCCTTTCCTGGCCAGTGGGACTCTCTTGTAGGTTACCAACGAACTGAGAGCTCGAGACATTGAATTCATCCACCTTACAGGCCAGGTACACACAGGTCAACCTGTAACGTGTGCATTTACACATTAAGTGCAAATCCGGACCACCATTTTCACTATATGTCTAAATTTACGAGCAGCTCAACATATCAGGCGGGGAATATTGAGCAGTGTCTCGTGAGTCATAGTATTAGAACTATGAGTCATAGCTTTTTTTAATCTTTGTTGAGCTTGTTCATGTTCCAACAACAATGTTGTTGTTGTTGTTTCTATTGTTTTGCATTCAGGTAGATATATTCGAGAATGCCAACTGGAAAAAATGGTTTATCACTCACATTATAGTCCTGGGATGGTATTCCATTAGTGAGTTGTTCAGATAAAATCTTCGGAAGTACATATTTGCCGTACCCTAAGACAACAGAGATCACACTGAAATTAATAATTGCTGTGATAGATTTGTGATAGTTTGCACTAGACATAAGTAAGATTTGTTACCACAACAGATTTGGGCATTGTAGGCTTGAAAATAGTACAGAAGTCAAGAAGCCTTTTCTCATAGTGCCTGAAGAGCACACTTTCTTCAAAAGGATCCAAGATCATGGATTCATTCACTCCCACCTGTGCATTGTGAGAAAAGAAAGAATGAAAGCAAGCAAAGGACAGCATCCTATTTTATTACATTTGTGGGGTTACATTGTTTTGTAAAGTCATAAAGCATAAACACACCTTCTGTGTAAAAAATTTGGTTTTTTTTATTTAAGTAAATTATAAGAGTATGAAAAGTGGCAGTAAACTCGCATCTTCAGACCGGTAGTTATTACCACATGTTCCCTTGATGTAATAAACGAGTAACGCGCACAGGCAGTAAGAGGTGCATCGGTATGGATGTTACTTTCTATAAATATTCATTCATTCATTAAGGTCTTTCTTACCCTTCCACTTCCAATGAGTTTTAAACGAAACTTCTGATTGGCTTGATATCTAAGTTGCTCCAAACATTCTTCATTTGGAAATGTCCAGGATGCTTTCTGAGAACTATTGTGATACATGACGATTCCTGTCAAGAACAATGTTGATTATAAAATACGTGTCTGTGACGTCTGATTGAGTTCACTACATATATATAGACAATAGACATTCGGTGAAAGAAAACGCCACTTACGGGTAAATCCATTGCAACTTCAATAAAAAACTACATGTTGTAGTACTATCGTACTAGCTAAGGCTAGTAAAAAAAAACTATTCAGGGGAATTCAGAATTTGCACCATAGGCGATTAGCTAGATATGATGTATTTCACATTGTAGCCAGAATGCGCTATTTTTCACTTCATAACCGGATGATAGCTAGCTTTCTCGCCGAAATGCTAGTTAGTTACCGATATTCTGTCTGCCCAAGCAGTTTGATAACTTACTAAAGTACAAAGGTAATATCGCTGATGCTAGGAGGCAAAGCTAACTTAACTTTTACTGGGTGTCTTACCTTAACGTTTGCCAATCTTTACGTAAAGCACGTGCCACCTTCCTTTGTATTGCTAATATTGTTGTGCGTTTTTGGAATTCATCTAAATAATAGGTCGGTCCGTTTATACTGATAGTTTAACTTAATCATCCAAACACAGATACTGTGCTTTATCTGGTTATTCTCAGGCAATTACTGTTTTACCAGTGTGAATCTGACAACAAAAAAACGTTGCTTCCGGATCCAGAAAACAGGAAGAAAAACGTCAACTTAAAAGGTCGAAGGATGGAAGGGATGACGTTGAATGTAAATTACCTTTAAATAATTAAATATTGCGTGATTGACATAAATACCGTTTTACTTTACGACATAGATTACATATTTTTATTTGTATTATTAAGTAACCCAAAATAAATTTGACGAGAAACACACTATTCTGGGCTGTACAAAACATACCTATTGAACTGCACATGTAAACCGATCGTTGAGGACTTTTACTTTGTCATAAACCGTAAGTCTTGGAACAAAGTGAATGACGGGAGCTTTATTTAATAAATTACCGTACATTTGACTAAAAGGGTTCTCAGATTTCAGTAAATTCGTATTTTCCCTCCGCCATGCTTTAACCATTTTATTTTACTTAAAGTTAACTCTAATTTTATTATGTTTCTTTCTAGGAACCTTTTTTAGGGATGAACCGTGACGGATGATTTAACTAACTGCATATTGAGCCCATGTAGTTCGTAGCTAACAAACGCATAATTGCAGTGAAACATAAACAGTATCATCCAGTGGTAAGTAATTGTATGACAGGCAAATATATAAGAATGCTAACTAGAATAAAATATAACTGAAAGAGAACTGTACCCCGAATCTAAAATATAAAAAAATAGTAAATATAACGATTTTTAAAAACGAAATAACGATTAAAATTTAAAATGCTCTAACTGAGTACCGTATCTCCAGAATCCCAACATATGGACTTGAGGAAAGTTCCTGGGGGTCCTGCGCATTGGATCCTGTGCATTGCTACATTTGAACACATTTGCAATGTTTTTAAGTACCGTATTTACTAAGTGCAATAGCACAAAAATTCAAGTATTTCAGACAATTCTAAAGACCGGGAAAACCCACTGACAACCACTATCTCCCTCTTGCAGTGTAATCCTCTGTACAGCCATAGTTCAGTTTACTGGAGTGTGGATTATAGAATATCATAACCGGCCCCGCCCCGCATGTATGCAATGAGAACGTGTTGTTTTAGCTACGCTGCGTGGGGCGTATCCCCCAGCTGTTAATTGACATGTCATGACAGCAGAGTGAGGAAAGACCCACACAAACTCCAGAACAAATAGATATAGCAAGGGGACACGGAGAGAACTGAACATTACATAATGTAGTGAGGACGGCTTTAGGGTAATGCTCAGACATTTCAGTGTAGACAAGCTGTCATCGCAACAGTAAAAAAAAAAAAAATATATATATATATATATATATATTTATAATTATAATTGAAGCAAAGGTTCAGTGACGAAGACGTCTATCAAAAAGGCGTTACTTTCAAGAAGCCTCTTTCTTATTTTCTCCACTCTTACTTACAGTATATACAGACACTAGAACACTCATTCTCAAATCGGTCAGACCCTCACCCCTCCTAGCTAGCCGGCCCCCTAGCTACCATCTCTTGTCCCCCCACGGTGCTACAATTAGTATATGCGCAGGGTCTCCCCCAGCCGAACCCTGAGCAGAATGAACCAGCGCTGCAGCCTCCCAGAATGCTGTGCGCCTGCTCCAGTTCGTGTTATGGAAGCTAGGGTCCATACAATTTGGATGGCAGAGTCCATTTATAATGAGAGGATGGCAATAGCATCTTGCCTACCTAATGATGTCTGAACTGCACAAGTTAAAATGCAATAAAGCAATGTAGAGCCAAAAAGTACAAAAAATGTAATAATGCTGTCACCACTGTCAAATGTCACGACCATTACGATATATAAATCTAGGAATATACTTCAATCATCCGTTTCAGTGCTGTTTTTCCATGATGGCCTTTTGTTTATGCCAATGTAAATTACCATCTAGAGAGAGGATCTTTTTGGCCCATTTGACAGATTTCCGCCAACACTTCCTTTACCATGGTATTCTGTGCCATCACTCAGCTGCTCAGAAAACATTCTGTACTGTTTTTTTCCTAAGCACAACAACAGGTACCGTGGAGGAAAGAACTTAACTTTCGTGATTTGTGTTGAAAACCATGCCAATAGGGAAAAAAAACGTCCTCTCGTACAAAAAACAGATAACATTAAATTTGTCTGACAGGATTCATGAGTGATTGATGAGTGATCAGTGACGTCACTCTTCACAGAGCTCCAGGTCTAAAGACTTTAGACTTTAGTTATTATTTCCGACGGCGTGTGTACTGCACGACAGCGATTTCACTTCAGTTTCCTTTATATCCCAGTCTGTCGTTAAAAATAAAATCGTATAGAAGGCACTTTGGACTGATACCCAAACTTAATAACAGATTTTTAAGGTCCCTCAAGATTATTTGAGTATTACTCAGGCCAGTGGTTTTTAAGAGAAAAAATGACTACATTTTGATATAATTTCAGCTGTTACAACGAGACAGAGTCAAAACCAAACCTGAACCGCCAACCCCGTCTCCCCAACTACGCACCAGTAGTTCTGTGTACCCACATTTGCATAAACATGAGTAATTTATGAATAATAAATGGTCCTTGCATTCAGCGAGTCATTAATTTGCATACCACCATGGAGCTACAGTAACTTCATATGTGCTGTATTATCAGAACTCTGAGAGCTTGCATAAACCAGAATTAAAGCAATTTTAACCCGACGTTAAAACAGGTATGTATTTATTTATTTTCTCTCTGTCTGTCCTCCACTTTGCCTGTATCTTACTCTGAGTCTATCTCAGTAATGAATATTTCAGCTGCAACATTTCTGAGGTTCACAGAGGTGGCTGACTCCCATCCTCTGCAGGAAAAGAACAGCAGGCATATACTATATCAAAAAGACCAATTGCATTCACGCCTCATTTCTGTATAAAAACACACGCATGTGTCTGTGTGTGTGTGTGTGTGTGTGTATTTATTGTTTGTGTTTACTTCCTATACATGATCTTATTGGTGTATAGCCAATAGTGTGATTCAAAAGAAGGCAGGTGCAGAACCCTTTGTGTACAATGCGTTCACTTAAAAACCGTTCCAAAGGCTTTGATCATACACGTCATAAATGTTTGACATTACAGTTTACCAGCGTAATCTGGTAGCGCTTAATTTGATGTAGATGTTTTGACTGATGACCGGCGGTCCCTTATAGAAAGAATTACTTGCTTGGAAAATATCGGTTGGTGCCTCGGGTTCACCTGAAATCGTCGTCATCATTGTCTCTATTATTTATTCATCTACTTTAAGCCGCACGCCTGTTCTGGTGCAGCCTCCAATAGAGACGGTTTCTTCTCTATGCTTTTAACGGACTCTGCAATTATTTATTTGAGTGGTGTCTGCCTGTCTGATGATTCAATTCGATTTGAACATAAAACCTGAAATTTCTCCCTCATGTGTATAATTTAAGATTTTATTGTATTTGTCTATATTTAATTCCTTATTCCGTTTTAATTTCATATCCCATGTAGGGGGGTCTTTCTGCAGTAACATGTACTCAGTACTTACAGAACACCCTCTTTATCCTGTGAAATATTTGAAATACTATCTTTGGTGCTAATACAACAAACTGGCTGAATAAAAGAAAACATTTTAAAAGTGAAACCACTGCCACATCTCTCTAGTGAGTTTACTAGATTAGGTAATTAAAATCACGTTTCTGTGGCTCCTTTGCTGTAAACTTTGCGTAGAACTATTTTCGACAGGAATGGGCTTTTGCGATTTGATCATGATATATAGCACTATTAGAAAAACCATAGGCAAGACACATGACCATGGTGTCGAGAGAACCGTGAAGTCAACACGCTGCTATTTGTATGAACTCTGTCCCTTTGTCGTTGGTAACCACCATCGTTAGGGTTGTACTAGAGGATTGGATAGTTAAAATCCCCTGGCCTTTTCATCTAAGTTCTATCAATGGTCCCCCAGAATGTATTAGCTTTTAATAATTGCTTGTCCTGCATATCTATACTGGTACATTTGTGGAATTATACTGTTATTAATGCCATGTGCAATAGGCTATAAGAATGGTGAAATATGGGCTTCTAGCGTAATAAAGGTTTCCTAATGTTTCAGCGCAAATTGGATATTATTATTATTTTATTTTTTTCCGTTCTTTTAGGGTGATTTTTCATATTTAAAGACACAGTGTGTGTGATTTGCTCACAGTGGTCTTGTGGGGGGTCTAGACGAGAATCTAATTTTGGACTAAATGATCTTGGGGGGGGGGAAGCATATTCTTTGTTATTGACTAGCTCATTTTAATTGGTTGCCCTGTATGATTTGACACAGGCAGTGGCTCTATTTCCATATGACAGCATGGTTTAATTTTCCCATTACTTTAGTGGGTACTGGTTGTTATGGAAACCAGTACAGGCTGAGGTGATGTCAAAAGGATCTGTGAGGATAAGGAGCGGCCATCAAGCCAGGCAGCCTTCTCCCGTCGCACAATGCATTAAAATCACAACTTGGTCCTTTCACAATTTGTGCAGTTATTAAAAAGAAAATTAGACTAGCTGTTCTAACAGCAGGCTTTTCCATTAAGCGAGTGACACTGTATCCTTGTAAGCCAATTAGAAAAGCAAGCTATTGTCTCTGTGCTGCATATTAATAATAACCTTGTGATAAAAGATTAAGCAAATTCTTCATATTGATTATTTATCTTGGAGAGATTGTCTGAGTCCATTATTTTCCCGTTATTTAATCACGTTAATTATTCCCCACCCACACCCTCCCCTTGGAGCCTTCTTTTAATAGATCTTTGTGCCTGCCTCTTGTCTTGTCTGATAGTCTTTCTTGTGTGTTGGTGAAGATGGCAGCTGCACCGTGTAGTTGTGAATGAGAGCTTTGACATACCAGGGAACTAGCCATACTGCAAAAATGTTGTCAGAGACTAAAGATACATTTCGTTAGGATGACAGTGTTTATATTTTCCTTCCTGTTTGTTTCCACCAGAGACGTCTGGATTAAGACACCCTAATGATGTAGCTGTCAGTAATCCGTTTCAGGTTTCTGTTTCACTGTCATCCCTGTCATATCTTCTAACTTTTGTCAACTTGTTTTTTTTATTTTTTAAATGTACATATTCGCTTACATTCACGCATTTCATTGTTTTCTTTTAATTTTCTGGGCAAGCATAATATGTTCTGGATATGTCTTACAATCAAAATACGTTTTTTGGCAGTATTGCTTTTTCACTTTTCTCACTCACATCTGATGACATGATTAAGACAAGACAAATTAATCTGCTCATTTCAAAGGTTTCAAAGCATGAGAGTATATATTTCTCAGTAGGAGGCCTCATCTCCGGTGAGGAATGTTGATCATTGCGATGTCTGAATTTAATCTTCTTTTCATAACTTGCTTTAAAAGACTTAAAATACTTACTCAGAGAAAATTTCCAGAACATTTCCTGTTCCTTTCAGATTAATTCCAGACACAACAGGAATCCGTTTAACTTAGTCTCTTTTTATTACATACATTTATGAAAGTGAAAATATATTTTTTTTAAATGAAAAAAATTAATCAACAAGGTGCCCATAAATAAGCTAGAGAACAAGAAAGATATTGGATGCGTTTATAACTTTATTCACAATTTTCTGTTTTAATCTGAAATCCTTATTAAGATTGTGTAATTGTTTATGTAAACATGAAACTCTGGAGTAAAAGGGCCCGGTCCTTTCTTCTTATTGGACAGTACACAGTTAGCCCTCTGCCAGTCATTCAACTCACGAAAGTGAACTTTTCAATCACTAACCTTTTTACTATAATATCAGACACGAGGTGGCAGGTATTCTACACTGCAGGTCAAACTCTAAGCACAATAAACCATATATAAAAATGAAAAATATTGGTTAAATTTATCTCCACAAAATAAACTGAATATACTCTGAGATAAACCGTTGTAGTTCTGTACCCAATTTATGTCAGCATGGTTCACCGAACCTTAGCAGATCGAGCTGAGATAAATGTAAGCGTAACAGAGCCGGGTCTTAGTTGCAACGATTGCAGTGGCCATTTTTATTTTCATAAATAAAGATGGCCGTTCTTGATCTTGACCTTGATCTTCAACTGCCATTCTTTTTCTAGGCACCAATCAGTGAAGAAAATTTCTTATTGTCAAGTGTTAATCTGTTAGACCCTTTTCACCACGCCTTAAAACCACAGAAGGAAAACGGTCATGGTAGTACGGAAACCAGGTCAGTTCTAAACTCACATTTGGAAATGATAATAAAAGTGGTAAAACAAACACCTCCAGGGTTTCATTCACGCTCACACAAACACAAACACAGACACACTCACACTCACACACACACACACACTCACACTCACACACACACACACACACACACACACACACACACACACACACA
>JAOVYW010001188.1:4414-16576 GCA_025775045.1 Hiodon tergisus | reverse complement strand
AAGGCTCAATCAATACATTCTCCCAGGTGTTTCTCTTTTCCCTATTCATCCTTAACCCCCCCCCCCCCCCCCCCCCCCTTTCTCTTTTGTAGTCTCCAAGATCAAGGCGTCAACATTTAGGTCAGAACAGATGACATTTAAAGAAGGGAGAAAAAGCAAGCAATATAACTATTAACTGAGTTCAGAGACAGCGATATATACCTTAAATACATGTATATAGTGGAGGAGTTAAACAGGCAGCAGCCAGAGATTTGTGGTCCTCGGATACATGGACGTCTGTGTTTATTTCATGGCCAAGTTCACTAAACCCTCCTTCAAACAATGAATGGAAAGGTAGGGGAGTTAAAACAGTCCACCGAGGAACTCACTTCACACTTCACCCACTCCTGCACAGAGACTGCCCATGGGTTCCACGTTCACGGCTCACAGGTGGAAATTAAAAAAATGTGAAAAACGTGCAAAGGTCTTCATGACTTTTTAACTCTATTTATGAAGTCTGTGGAACATGAAAGTCCCTCTGTGATTACATCAGCATGCTGGCTTTATGAATCCCAGTGTCTGTTTAGATACTTTAGATACTTTAGATAAGTCCCCCTCCCCCCTCCCCTCCAGGTTTCTGCTGTCGAGACCTGTCCTCCCTTCTCTGCCAGACAACAGACACAACACCCCCTGCCTAGTGCTGACATCTGCTGGGAATTGGAGATTCCCTCTTTCTCCTGTGTGCCCCACCCACCCAAAAGCAATCTGTCAACAACCACCCACCCTCCCTCCAGTCAACAACAGCGTAGTCTGAACCAGGCCCACCAGGACTCAGACAACCCCCTCCCTCTCTCAAGGTACAAGCCAACCAGGAAGCCCAGAGAAGAGAGTTTGGAGGCAATGTGAACGGCGAGAGGTGGAGGACCAACCACACGTCCTGCTTCACTGCCCCAAAAATAAACAGTGAGAAATACTGCCTTCCACACACTCTCGGGCTGATCTCATACATACGTGAAACGCATACGTGTACATGGCCGTATTTGGATTTGGATGGCTGTGCGAAACATGCCATGCAAAAAAGCTCTTTTTAATCCTGATTCTTGATTGCCAACACATATGTAAAAAACTTGCTGTTCTCCTTCCTATGTGCACCCCGCCCCAGCCACGGGGAGAACAGCCCCTACGCACACACCCCTCCCACCCACACTCTTTCAAGAAGGCAAACTCGTATTCATCTCCTGATCACCAACTGCCTGTTGAGGCTTGATAGCACAACTGCAGTGCTCTGAGTTAGCGCTGTGTTTGCGGGAGGACTGATGAAGACTGGTGCAGTTGTGTTTCCCTGCACCCTATCTCAAATCCAACCATAAACACCAGTTACTCCCCATCCCAGAATCCTGTTCTACAAAACATCCCACAATCCACCAAACTGTACCTTCCACATTTCTTATGGGGAATTTTACCTCATTCCTAAAATAATAATAATTTGAAAATACAGTGCACTGTTCCCACAATTTTGAATATTCTGAGCCCATATGTGTGCATGTGTTTGTATTTCTGTGTGTGTGTCTGTGTGCGTGTGTGTTTGTGTGTATGCGTATGTATTTTTGGAGTATTTTGCGTTAACTGCGGTAAACTCAACATTAAGTTTGCGCTATTAGCTGTTGGTTGTCCCTGTCGGAAATTCATTTGTAATGAGATAGCTATCCATCTAAATAAACAAAAAAACAAAATTTGGTTTGTTGCTAAGCTTGGGAAACATATGGTATTTTCCACTTAATAGGCAAAAAAACTTCTTTCTTATATTAAAGCATCATCACAGTAAATTAATTCATAGTGCACTGACAGATTAAACCAATCATTTAATGGTCACAAACTGATCTAGCTAGATTTTTTGCATGGGGAACAGTCATTTGTTGAAGATATTTCGGATTTTAATCTAATCGCGTACTGTACAGTATAAAGTATACAACAATGTTCACATAATAAATATAAAAAAATTCGTTTTGACGACAGAATTTTTTAATGAAAAGATAATTCCACGCTTTGATTGCATCAGACGGCAGTGGCTCTCTAATTGGTAATGTACAGCCACAAACACAAACATGAATCATCTCAAGGCTGAGTTTACCTTTCAGCTTACCTTTTGTTGATCTGCGGGTTTCTCTCCTGCCACATCAAACGAGGTGACCTCGCTCTATCTGCAAGGCTGAGTGGGCTACGCTCACACCCTCGGAGTTTGTAAAGGGAGAAGTTTTACACGGGAACGCAGAGTGGCCACCGGTGTCTCTGTTTGCACTTCGCTGAACCCGACTGTTGGTCCGTTTTCTTTATTGAAACTGGACCTGATGTTCCTCATACTTCCCACGCTTGACCAGAAGTGATCTCTCCAAACAGGAAGAAGGCACTCCCAATGTGAAACCAATGTCGGGGGCCTTTTTTTGCTTTACACTCTTATTTACCCTTTTGTTCAAAGAGCGCCAGTGAGCGGGGCAAGTAAATTTTTCGACCGGAGAGTTTTCTATGGAAAAGTCAAGCAGGGACGCCCATCCCAGTGTACACAGTACACAGAGTATCTAATGGTGGAAACAGAGGTCACAGTGAGTGGGCGTGCATTCTTCAGGTGGGGAAAAGACAGGTAGACAAAGAGACTCCTGACTGGCTCAGACCAGGTCGCTGCTTCAAATGACCGTACCATCGAACGAGGCACTTATCACTAATTGCTTCCGAATCCAGCAGTATGAAAGGCATGAAATTGTAAGCTGAACAACTTGTAAGCCGCCCTAAATTACAAAATAACAATATCCATAATGGAACTGATTTGTAATCGGTAAAACTGTAATTGGTAAAACTGAATTTCCAAGTCCCAGCAGGCAAATGTGCAATGTGCAATCTGAAATGACCTGTCCTCCATATTTTAGATGCCAAAGGATTTGTCTGCACTGATTTGCATCGCGATATTGGCCCAACACCCTGCCTCGTAACCCCGTGTTAAGAAAATTGCTTGCATTTGATAGGTGCCAATCTTGCAGCGTCATTTCTGCGGCATTTGCCTTGTCAGACAACGGCGGCCATCTGTTAAGGTAGTAAAAAGCAAATAAATCAAAGCACTAATGTTCACACACGCAATCAAAACTTGGGCACCGAGAATGGCAGAAATGAAAGTGATGGAAATAGTGAATCAATCAAGCGTCCATTATGCCGATTCAGAGCAGTGAAAGCTGTCTCTGGCTGATATATGTACTCTGGGGCAAGATATGAGAAAGATAAATCCTTAAATCAACCGCCCCGACGTGACAGACCATAATCAGGACAGCACTGAAATGTGCTTTCCACCCAAGTTTCAACAAACATGGCTCTGTAGTTTGCACCTTCTCGCTTATCCCAGTGAAAGCGTGGTCTGCTCTGTCGGGTAGCCCAGCGTCCAGAATCTGGGAAAGTGCCCCTTTAGATACTTTGGCCCCAAAGGACCACACAAGGTGCATGGGGCGGCCCCACAATTGTGGGCCATTTAAAGGTTAAATGATACCCGTGATTTGGACAGCAGGAACAGTCTCCCAGCAGCAAGGAGTGGAGGACTGGTGTTCAATTAGATAAAAGCTATAAAGGGTGGTAACCGCTGCCGTTCCTATATTCAAAGACACAGGGTGGCCCTTGATGACATGTGAAACGTGAAGGGGGTCACGATGGGTCTGATGGGTTCCCAAGGGCATGCGGTTGTTCAGTCCCCCAGCTAGAGTCTCCCACCCCTTGTTCCCCTGGTGTCACAAAGGCAGTGTGTGTGGGTGGGGCTTGTCTGTGACAAGTCAGCCTGCCATGGTGGGGGGCTGACCCGATTCCACCCGCTGCCAGCAGCACGGCCGTCATCTCGCGGTGACTACAGCGCTCGGCGGTGAGCAACCCTGGAGCCACGGATTTGATCTTTGCAAAGGCTAACATCTGTCGGCTGTCATTTTAGCAAGATTGATGACAGGAGAGGGAATGGAGAGGCAAGGGTGGGGGTTCCAGCGGCCAGGCAGAGAATAGTGACAGACTCAGGGATGGTGATGAAGGGCCGATGCTGGGTGGAGGTGCCGGCAACCAGGCGGGGCAGGGCAGGATGAGAGACCGTGGAGGAGTGTGTGGTGATGCTGGGTGGAGGTAGCCAGGCGGGGCAGGGCAGGATGAGAGACCGTGGAGGAGTGTGTGGTGATGCTGGGTGGAGGTAGCCAGGCGGAGCAGGGCAGGATGAGAGACCGTGGAGAAGTGTGTGGTGATGCTGGGTGGAGGTAGCCAGGCGGAGCAGGATTAGGGAGAATGCGACGGTCATGGAGGGGTGAATGGTGGTCCTACCACCTGGGAGACATAACTGGACTGGACAGCTGGTTGTGCTAGCGGGCCTTTGTTGAAGAAGAGAAAAGAGAGATGGAGGAACAGAGGAACAGACAAAGAGAAACGAAGGGGAAGGAGGAGGGTGATGGTGTTTGAGAGTGGACTTTGTGGCACATGGCTGTAGATCTGCTTCATACAGTGCGTCTCTAACTCCTCCAACAGAACACAGAGGAGAGGAACATGATGTTATGACAGCCATGAAATTTAGTTTACCCTCACCTAAACACACACAGGCCAGGAGAGATTAAACATTGCTAGCATTTCATTTTCCTTGTAAGGGGAGCCATGACATCATCCTGCCCCGTTTTCTCCCCTCCTCACTATCTATGGTGAGATGAGAAGAGATGACTATAGTGAGATAGATGTGGTGAGATCTATGGTGAGATGACTATGGTGAGATGGATATGGTGAGATGTATGGTGAGGTGTATGGTGAGATGTATGGTGAGATGGATATGGTTAGATGTATGGTGAGATGACTATGGTGAGATGGATATGGTGAGATGTATGGTGAGATGACTATAGTGTGATGGATATGGTGAGATGACTATGGTGGGATAACTATGATGAGATGGCAATGGTGAGATCTATAGTGAGATGGCCAGGAATATCAAAAATAAATCATCTATGTAATTTTCTGTCACTGTTACTTCAGTTGCAGTATGATTCAAAGCCACAGTTATGAAAATTACTGTTCCGTGCTGAGCATCTGAAACACTGTCTGTGGTCTATGCATGTTTTTGTATATTTGTGAGGATGTTTGCCTCATTATGCAGGTTTAGTAACATGCAAAAATGTTTGTGTTGGGAGGGGGCATGTAAGAGAGGGAGGATGGGGAGGATATTTGGTAGAACAAGCAAGCAAACTAACAAACAACAACACACCTCTTAACCGGGACTGAAAATAAACCATGGCACTGGATCTCACATGGATATGTGTTATGAATAATTCAGGCGCATAGGCACAGTAAGAAGAATTTGAGTGGACCGCGACCCGACCCACGTGTTAATTTCTTCAGCTCTTCGTCAATAAAGCCCAGCCCTGACTGGAGAGAGTCATCGGAACTTAACAAGTTAATGCCAGTCAAGAGCGTTCGTGGCGTGCAACCAGGCTTCCTAGAAACACGCAGGCCAGTGGATGGGGCTTAAAGAGAAACACACAAAACCCACTTTCCAAACAAGCGGATTTAAATCAAAATAATTACAGCTGTCAACAAACTGTAAACTGAACGCAATAACATTGTAACAGCTCCCTGAGAAAGTTCAGAAAACTACCAGAATGAGGTTGTTGTCATCCGCACCTTCTCCACATCGTGTCATGCTGTAACTTCTTTGGTTCTTTAGGATAGATATCAGTGAACATATACCAAAATAAAACGTGCAATCCACACACACACACACACACACACACGCGCGCGCGCGCTTGCACACACACACGGCTGAGAGGCAGTTGATCTGATGGTCCTGTCACTTGGCAGCAACAGAGATCCCAAACCGCAAGGCGGAGGTCAAGGATCGTGGCTCCCCTCCTGCCCCCGTCCCCAGTAAACTTCCTTCAGTCTCTGCTGCCAATCCGGATAAGCACAAGGGAGAGATGACTAAACGTGTAGGACGGGAGGCGGATGATCTGGGGCCCTCAGCCTCTCACAGCTCTGAAGACTTGGAGCGGCTCCATCAGGCCCTCCAAGTGAGCTCACAGTCACAGTTAACCATGGGGAGCTTGATTTCAGGAGCACCATCCTTCATACTCTGATACAATGAAAAGTGACCCTAGGCTTTGTGAGCGAAAACAAACAGTGTAATGAAAGTATCCCTGATGGTGAGGAGAGAGAAGGCTGCTACTTTTCATGCACTTTAGAAAGCTTCGCGGTTTTCTGGACCATACCACACAGAGCTACATGGGGGTGGTGGATGTGGTCTTCTTTGGAAACTAGATTAAACTAGTACTGTCCACTAAACACCTGCTGTATTCCAGCAAGCCATGCAGCAGTCAGGGGTGGGTCCAGGAAGGTGATGACAGTGTGGCATCTGGCAGCCCAAAAGGGCCCCTCTGCAATCCGCACAGGCAGGATGAAAGCCCAACAAAGAGAGGCGGCACACAGGCACACTTTGTTTTCGGTTTTGCCTGGACAGCACACTCTCCACTCAATATTTGCCTTTGATTGAAACTACATACAGTATGTATCATTTGAATGTTTTCCACAAGGTAATAAGTTAAAAATCTTGCTAAAATGACAGCTGAAAAGTAAAGGACAAATTACCAATGGATCATATATGTATCTGTATACAAAAGCTAACAGTTGGACTAAATGAACAAAATAAGCATTTTTTAACCAGATATATTAACTTAGGGAAGGTGCCCAACCATTGCTTAACCATGTGATTTAAAACACTTGCTTTGTAGAATAAATTTTTTAAAGCAGTGTCCCAGAAACAGGGGCCGACTGACGTTTTCATCTTCAGTTTAACACTGAGTAATTTGAAGAGGGATTCTTTATAGACACACCCATTTCTAACACTTCCTGCACTGTTAGCTTCACTGTTAGTTAAACACATTTAAATATGCCATCAGTCTAGCACATTTGAACAAAAGCAAAATATATTATTGTGAAACACTGGGCCAAAATAACCCAACCCCAGTATGCCCCCCCCCCCCCGCTCTACTGCGTCACCCCGTATATTGTCCCCCCCTTCCCAGCATCCCAACGTCTCCTCACCTGCCAGGAAATACTGCTCCCCTTCACAGGCAGCAGGGTTGAGTCTCTCTCCAGCCCCTTGCTGAGCTCATTAGAATGCATTACAACGCCATCCTGTAGGTGCCCAGATAAAGCGCTTTAAGGTTCAGTTGGCTTCTCAGCGGCCAAGGCGGCGAAAGAAACAAGGTTCAGAAAAAAGAAAAAAAAATTACAAAATAAACAACACAAAAGGTGTTTTATGCAAAGTCTGACGGCGCGTGTTGTCATGACACCGTCTATATTTAAAACAGGTCACCCCCCCCCCCCCACACCCTGCCCTCGCTGTTGGATGACTCGGTGACAGACGGGTGAACGTGATTCAGCCCTGATACCTGGATGCCACCGCAGCGCCCGGAGACAGGCTACCTGCTAGGCTGGGCATCGGTGACACACACGTGCGTGAAGACGGGTTTAGACTGACTGCTCTACAATCGCACCCAAGTGAGCCCCCCCCCAGAGTGCCTGCCCTCCATGGTAGTCCAGTAATTATTCTTTCTATTTCTTAAGGAAGATTTCCAATTTCAATTTTTTAATAAATCTGGGACGTTTTTTTACATGCTGTCCACATGCATATGGCCTTTTATAGATCACCAGGCCATTCCCAAACCCTTGTTGCATTTCCACCCCCCTTCGCCTTTGGGCTCTCCTTCAGAGCTGGGATTGACCGCGACCTGCTGCCTCCTGCATCCTCACCCCCCCTACCTCCCGCCACTCTCCCTCCTCTGCAGAGCCAGATTTCAATAATTTCATCAGTTCATTTGCCTCGGAGATAGGCTGCAGGTCTTTTTTTCTCTCTCTCCATCTCTTTGGTTCGCCTTGACCTAGATTCGCGCTGGGAGAGTGACACGTCCGCCCGGCCGCAGCGGCGGACAGCCCAAGCCGCCGCTCCCAGTCTCTATAAAATATGACTCCCCATCTCCAAATAAGAATAATGGAAAGCAATGCCATGACAGATTGGACATAGATGAGATCGCCGCGGCGACTGTATGCATGCGTTGCCATGCAGCTTTGCATTTGAAATAGAAAAAGAAGAAATAAGCCCGGGAATCGTTAAAGGGACATGGGCCTGTCTCTCGGAAACTGGCGCGACAAGAGAACAAAAAGAGTGGGCTGTCTGAGCCCTGCTCTGCGTCAGGCCACGGGCGCCCCAACCCCGAGATGTTGCCCCCCAGGTCGGGCGGCCTTCACCCACTGTCTTTGAACCTTTGGTCATATTGGTGAGGTTTAAAACGTGGGCCTGCGCTCGGTCAATCCCTTTTTTTTTTATAGCTCAAGCTTTCGGTTGCAGTGTTGGACCAGGAAACCAGGGTTAGGGTTAGCATTCGGTATTCTACCATTCACTTTTCAACTTTCCCTGATAAACATCATTTGCTAAATTAAGTCAGACAAGAAGAAGTAAATAAACGTTTTCCTTCATCTCTGCCTCGATCGACTCATTTTCATGATGCCCTTTTCATTCAAAGCAGCTGATCGGGCATCTTCAAGGACTGCCGGGACAATCGCACCTAGGCGGGGCCGCCAGTCACATGGGGCAGAGGGTGGGGTCCTGCAACGGCAGGATGCGGGCGACTGTACGGGAGGAGCAATCCAAACTGGAGTCCGGACAGATGTCGGGGTGTTTCCCTATAGAAGTGGGGTCAGGATGGGTCCCTGCCCCGCAGCACACAGACTATTCGATGGAATAGGCGAATGCCAAACGCTCGTGGACATTGCCCGCACCACCTGTGCCTCAGGGTGTATCCCTTGACTGGGTTTAGAGGGAAGGCTGAACATCCGTCATTATCGAAAGCTGCACGGATCTCCATAGCTGAACGACTTTGCCTAAACCAATAAGAAACGTAATTGCCAATTGTCACTGCCTTTTCTTCCTGCTTTCAGCAAATTGACTTTGCCTTGTAGTTCTGCAAAGTCACTCTGGTTAAAAGCGTCTGCAAAATGAATAAATGTGAATGTAAATTAATATAGAAATATAATAAATGTCACATAATGTTTTAATGGGAAGACTGGGCGCTGCAGTAAAAGGCAATGGATTTTTAACCTCATTTGTGTGAACCCCGCGTTGCCAAGCTCCCTCCCCCTCACAAAACCAAACCCATAATCTCAGCCGACGGGACTGAGTGTAAAGCAGGTAAGCTCTACCTGGCGGCATATATCTTTTGCCATTTCCTGTCTGGTGCCTGGCGTGCTTCTACAGGTGAGAGGTTTCAGTCAAGGGACGCTGAGCGAATGTTTGTCTGAGGCCGACCACAACTCTGCCAGGATCCCGCTGTCTGGGCCTCAGAGCAAAAGGATGGCAGCCGGAGCTAAGGGAGGAAATAAACGGCGGAGTACCACTGGAGCGACACAGGAATAACACTTTACAGATCAGAGCGGAGCAGGAAGTGGTTTCCAGGTGCGCTTATTGGCGCTTTACATACATTTGATGCCGTTCATAGGGAAGAAGTATTGTGAAAATTCATTAACACCCGAGTCACTGCGTTGTCCCCTAACACGTTTAAAAATGCATATGCTGGATGAAACCACGCACTCCCGACATATTCATATTCATATTGTTTTATATTCATATTGTTTTTACTTTGAACATGACCTCATGACCTCATGTTATCCAACTAGATAGATACTTAGTCGGATGTCTGTCAAGCTGATGTATGCCTCCAGTGTTTTTGTTAACAAAATGTTTAGCTAGTTTGGTAAAATCTAGCTAGATATACTAACTATAAATTGATAGAATTGTTAAATTCACTTCATAAATACGATCCAGAACTAGCTGTGAAGTTAACACCAATAAGATTGCATACCCAAGTCAGCTAATAACAAGAACGGGTATTTAAATAAATTTCCCAGATTGGGTCGGAAACGGGTCGTATTCCGTCCCTTATTCTCCATAGCTTAAAAAAAAAAAAAAACACTTCCAGCTGATTTCTCTTTAAAAAAAGACATTCTCTTTTTACTGCAAAGTCGCAGAGGCGTCTCTAGCTTTATTTTTAATTATGAGATGGTAGTGCCCCCAAGCGCTGATCCAGGATCAGCTAACCTAACCATGATCCAAACCCAAATCCATTTTGTGCAAATGTGGAAGCTGGTCCAGTGGCCAGGGTTATGGTTATTTATCTCCATAGCAGATGTGCCGACCGGACGTTTCCACCCAGAGTCACCTCTCAGTTTACCAACATTATTTCATAGATTTGGTCTATGATCACATATAAATCATCTCAAACGAGACATTCCCACAATGTTCCCTGTGAGATTTTTGTTAAATAGAGGCAAAGACCTCATCTGCGATTACTATGGTAAGGTCAAACATGAATACACAATGTCTAAAAGCGATCTTTGTAATGCAATCAATAAAGAATACGCATACTCATCAAACCAAACATCAAATCAAACATGTCTGTTCATTTGAATTATACTGGTATAAATTAAATACAAGTTTCACGGATAGGGAACGCTATGATTTTTTTTTCAGTTAACTTGCCTGCAGTTCACAAAACAATATCCATGAATTGATTGTACGTTGTTACCGGGCTGAAATGTGATCGAAGATCCGTTCACGCTTTTCTCCCACCCAGCCACTGCGGTCATTGCACATGGCTGAGAAGTGTCAGCGGAGATTTCAGTGAAATAGGTTAGAGTGGTCTAGCAGAGACACTGCAGGGACAAAGCCAGCCATCGCAATAGAAAAGTGTACCTCTTCTTTTCTTACCAGACAGGACCAAGAATAATCCTATAAAAGTATCATTTTCTTCATGAATATTCAAATTATCAAATTCATCATCCCAGTTTTTTTTTTGTATTTTTTTTTTTATTGAAATATATTTTATTTGTTAATTAGGCCCTTTTTAAACCCATTACTATTCTAATTGGCTGAGTTCTAAGCCATCTAGGAGAGCAAAAAGTATTCTGAAGCTATTAAAACGCAGCTCCTCTGAGGTCAGAAAAATGTATAATCAATTAATCAATTATGGTCTGCTGGAGAGGAGCCTCAGACAATTATCCTCCCTAATCTTTTGTCTCGGCAGGTCTGATGGGATCCGAGGTGCTCTGGTTCAAAAATATATAATAAAAAGAAATAAAGAAATAACATCCATTGTGTCTTAAAATTGTTAAAGCTTCTGAATTTATATTTTATATATATATAAAATATAAATTCAGAATCTTAAACAATTTAAAGACACAATGGATGTTATTTATTTCTTTTATATTTATATATATATGGGTGTGTGTGTGTGTGTGTGTGTGTGTGTGTGTGTGTGTGTGTGCATATATGTTAATATTTTGATGGTTGATACATCTAAAAAAACAAACAAAACTGAAACAATGACCCAAAATTCATTAGAACGTATGTATGTACCAAAGCAAAAGACTGATCTAACCCTAACATGGTGAAGCCTCTTCCTTTAATCAATTGTTTGGCCTGTTTGGCTCTGAAGGACCTAACTGAATGAGTCCTAGTCATTTTACCAGCGTTCAAATAAAGACCCTGGTCTGTAAACATCCTCGATAAATCCTGCCAGGAAACCTGAACATTACGACAAACAAGACAATCTTGCTAATTAGAAGCTTTACAGATAATCATGGCAAATAATAAAGGCTGCCGTTAACCTGACAGACATGAAGGGACTCCTTCGAAAAGGACTTGTCAGACTCAGAAAAATAACTGCGTCAAGACTCGAAGTAAGAGAGAGAGAGATTCCCCTCACTGACACTAGACAAGGCTTTTCAGCAGAAAGAAGCTAACACCCTGACACAGCTCCCTAGCTGCATTTCCAATACATTTAATGTAGTTTTTAGTGTTCACCTTTGAGGCACTGAAATTTTTACGAAACAGACCAAAAAAAATGGAATAAAGCGTTCTCAAAAAAGCTTCTGGAGTCATTGTGTTTCCCTGTATGAATATTTCAGCGTATTCCAGGTGCTCAATAGCCAACTCTGCTATTTAACTGGTCTGTGACACTGCAGGTACAACAGACATCAAAGGCATGCCCGACAGGCTTGTTCCAAAGAACAATCAAAAAGCTTATGCTTACTCATTTCACTAACTCTCTCACTGACACACACAACACATGCGCTCTCTCTCTC
>JAOVYW010001187.1:3912-15127 GCA_025775045.1 Hiodon tergisus | reverse complement strand
CCCCCCCCCCCCCCCCCCCCCCCCCAAAAACATAAAACAGCCTTTTAGACTTTAACTAACAAATTTGGCAGTTTATTTAATCAAGGGCAGATATTGTTTCGTGCATGTTCAGCATAGACAATGCTCTGTAAAAAGAGAGCAAAGTTGCATATATTTTATTTATTTGGAGGATGATTTGGAAAGGCAGAAGAATCAAAATACCCCCCTACATTTCTTGTTTACTGACCTTAAGAACCATTGCTGCAGCCAAGGCCTCCTACTGAGTTTAACCTTCCTGTTCTCAATTAGTGTAATCAGACTGAAGGGTGGTGGGGGGGTCGTTTGAATAGGTAAACCATTAAATATGTTTTGTGTAACACTTCTGAGTTTTCACCATAGCCATCTCTTTCTCTTCAAAAGTCAACGGAATAATTTGCGAGTAAGCAGAGAGACTACATGGTGAATGAGCAAAACAAAGAGAAGCCATGAGATGAATTATCTTCAGTTCCTATAAGGTGTGGTACATTTACTAGACGGCTTGTTTATAGGCCAATGCCTGAGCCTCCAACAGCAATCCTTTAACGCTTCACACAATTGCGCCTTGGCAGTATTTATTGAGTTAATCTAGATGAATCCCGAGAATGTACCAACAGAATATCGTCACTAGGCGCAATGTGTGTTCCAGAGCAATTAACAAAAGCAGATGGAAACACGGTCTGACTGCAAGTCACCGCACACCATTCTGGAGATACAAAACAACTACACTCTGTGAATCTATAATCTCCTCTGAAGTATTTTAGGGGAGAGAGTTCAGTAGAATCAAAACACCTGCCTAAGGTATGATTTGGACATCTTCCAAGTTAGTGAAAGTGTTTTTGAAGCCCCTTCCTGGGACCCAAAAGCGATGTGGGTGTATTTAAATTAATTTGCACATGCAATATATGGGGGTGGTTTTTATGAGTGGCACCTGAACAGAAGAGATCTGGTATAAGACCTTTTCATAATTATGGTTTACAATCATGGACTGAAACCGTAGATAGATTTATAGCAGTGTTGCCTTGACTGCAGTTTATTAAGAACAGTGTTCCACAATCCAAATGAGTTAAATCAGCAGCGGCCTGACAGGTCAGTGGAGTCGAAGTGACTTATGATTGTCTGCATGAAGCCTTGTGTCTGGGAACTCTGTGTGTCTGTGTGTCTGTGTGTCTTGTGTGTTTGTGAACTGCCCTTCCCTACATGTGCCCATATATGGTCTTTGAATCGGCGGACAATGAATTTGTAAACGAAGCCGGGAGGGATTTTGGTAATGGGACATTTCAGCGCCCGTGAATGTGAAAAGCACACCGAGCCCCGTAACATCCGAGCCCCGTATACATAATAATAAATATTGTGGCTTAATTGATTTATTCGAAGTCATGTGATTGTAGTCGGCGGGTCCCTTCCATGTTGACGGATGGCTATGACACGCCAGGGATTTAATGGCTCAACAAACATCTTTTTACTAATAACCAATGGCGCGATAAAGCTTCCGGCGCGGTGCGTTCCTGGTGGCATGAAAGGCAGAGGAATTGCTGCCTAAGTGAGCCAGGGACTTGGTTTATGTGCCCCCGAGAAGCGGGCGTAATGAACTCGTCCGCTTAATGGCACACCATCCCGCGTCCCGGTCTCTGTTTCCCGACGTGAGGGGCTTCACAAATTGATGTATCTCTCCTGCGAGGTTGGGTTTTTTTCCAGAGGCATTACGGTGTTTTTAAATATTAATATGAGAGCACATTTAACCGAGAGTGGCTTCCATTTGGGTCACCAGAGACTGCCAGCCTCTCCTGGCTCCAATGATTCGCTCTAAACCCAAGCATTAAGTGGGCTCATTCTTTTACCCCTCCTTTACATTATATTTAAATAAATAAACAGATGTGTATGGTGTAGCCCTGTTGCTCTCCGATGCAGTGGTCAGTGACATTAGCGGTCTGTGAGCTGCAGCTAACAGCTTCAACCGGGCTCCACCAGCCTCGCTACTCTAAACACTGATTAAAACAGACGGGACGTCACATCTTGTTATAATACGAGACAGACGGTGCTTTCCGGGGAGTGTTTTTTTTTTTTTTTTTTTAAGACCACACCACGCAGATCCTTCCAGCAGAAGGAGGAAGGAGGATGAAAGGCCCAGCCAGTAAATCTTGTTTAGAGGTTACATCTCTGTTTTTGTGAACTAGGACACAATCGGCTTGTAAACCCTTTGGCACAAAGACAGATGGACTGTCACCGAATCCTGAAACTCACACCCAGAGAAAAATATCAGGAGCCAGGGCTTTACTCTCAGATTCACCACCGCAGTTTTGTTCTTTTTTGGGGTTTTTGGCCATCTTTTCACTGCTAATACAGCAGCAGGTTTGTTTTCATGACAGAGAAACGCCGCTCCGACCCGGCAGTAAAAAAAAAATACAAATAAGAGGATGTTCACACGCACTGAAAGTAATCTGATGCTAAGGAGGGGAACAGGGGCAACTGTAGTAAAATAAAAGTGAGGGGGGTGGATGGGGCTGCTGCTTAAATGTTGGATTTAAAAGCCCCTCCGTAGGACATTTTTATGGACTTGTTTACATCTGGTACTTTACGGTCATTATTTGCCTTTGAGGTCAAAGAAATATAGGTAGGTCCACACCGCTACCTCAGAGTCCGTTTGACAGTTGTTATGGTTACTCTGGAACAAATGAGCACTATTGTTGTTAGCATTGCCGGGAAATGTATAAATATTGATTAAAAGAAAACTTATCTGATACTCTAAAACACTGACCCTTTCTCACCCTTTTAGGGAAGCCGTCAGAAATATGATGTCGGCTCTTTTTCAGTAAGGCAATTAATACATAATTCATTCAGAAAGTGCGCTAATTACCATTTCTTATTCTCCGGTATTATGACAAGGGATGCGGCTGATTTGCACACAAAGAACACTTTATCAGCGTTCCCCTCCCGCATTAATGGCTTAGCCTAAAAGCACCCTTTTAATGGTCCAGCGTGAGCTGCATGCAACTGCCAAACAATGTTTATGTAATGTTTTCTGCGATGAAAACAAAAATCAATAAATTCAGTTTTTAAATTCGACAGACAGCGGCGAGCTACTCTAGGAAGTCAGAGCTTGTTTTATTTATTAGTAAAGGGCATTTAATAATTTTACAATTATAAGAGCTCTGCGGTTTTTGCTCTCTTGGTTATTCTAGAATGGGCTCTTAATCCTTCTGTATATAAATTGTTGAGGGTTAAAATAATACATTGTAAGGATTGTCAAGGATGCAGAATATTTATATCTATGTTGATACAAAGATCACCTAAGGTGAAATTAAAAGTGGTGAGTTCCAACTGCTTAAGTGATCTTTTCTGCTATCGAACCAACGGATCGGAAAAACAGAGCAGCAATTTGTAATTCAAATTCAGTATTCATTCAAAAATGAATTGGAAACTGAATATGCCTTTAGCTTGCCAGATATTGAGGAATGGTTGTTTGTTTTAAGCAATCTCATTGCTTAATTTTATAATTTATATGTATATATTTTATATCTAATTTTATATGCAGTCATTCTTGTTTTTAAAATATACATTTTAAAAATACATGCCACTGTTCCCCCGCCCCCCTTATCATTTTGCGGACAAGCAAACACCAAGACCAAGCCAAATAAATATAATAAAATAATTTGAGATCAGAAAGGAAGAAAGGCACTGATAGGGCGGCTTTGCAGCAACATAAACAATACTTTGGTTGTTATTGTAGCTAGCTGCTGGCTAATGATTTGTTCAGCACAGTCAGCTCACAAATGGTTTACAAACGAATGTGTTGACAACGCTACGTAGCCACCATCATTTTAAGATAGCATCAATGTCAATCGACTACAGAACTCAGTTATACTACTTAGTTGCGCCTCTGTCCTGGTTTCAGCACTTAACAGGTTAATGCGTGCAATCTCTGCAGTGATTGAGCAGCACCCACTGCAGTGGCACTCCAGACGCAGGCCTTTTGATGTCGGGGGACGCAAATTTTGGCCATGGCCGTGGAATGCAGGAGCCCAATTCAGTGTACTTCTGCCACAAAACCAGGGTGTTCTCCTGCCCGATGGGTGGGATTTTTACTTCACGCAGCAGAACCACAGTATTCCCGGGAGTGTCAGAGTGCTGTCTGTTTTGCTGTCTGACTTCACGATCACAGAAGTTAGCGACAGTACCAGGCATCTTCTACATGGACTAAGCAATGAGAACACGTCAATCCTTCCTCATCAATCCTCTCCACGATGATTGGTCCAAAATAACAGGATCATTTTTATAATATTAATAATTTTTCATGTAAATCACCAAGCATGTAGAATACAGCATAAACATTCTGGTGTCACTTTTCCGATTGCTGAAGGTATTCATTTTCATACAAAGTGAGGGTCAAATGCTGATGTGAAGAATTATTCTGGGGACCAATTGTTGCAAAGCAAACAATGACGGGGACAGATTAGGAAAACAACACATACGTAATACATTTTGAATTTCTCTCAGAATAAAAAAGAGTAGCAAATCGGTCATTGTCCGGTACGTGTTGGCAAGGATAAAACATTTACAGCCCAAATGATAAATATTTAAATTGAGCTCTATAAGCATATACAACTACTGATCCTCGACCTCTGGTCTGCCCATGTGATTCATTATACCAATTAGCACAAAGCAATCCACGGTTTCATGTGTTTGTGTGGGTGTGTGTGTGTCTGTGTCTGTGTGCATGCCTGTCTGTGTGCATGTGTGTCTGTGTGCGTGCATGTTTGTGTGTGTGTGGGTGTGTGTCTCTGTGTCTGTGTCTGTGTGCATGCCTGTCTGTGTGTGTGTGTGTCTGTGTGTGTGTGTGTGTCTGTGTGTGTGTGAGTGAGTGTGTCTGTGTGTGAGTGAGTGAGTGAGTGAGTGTGTGTCTGTGTGTGAGTGTGTGTGAGTGAGTGTGTCTGTGTGTGAGTGAGTGTGTGTGTGTGTGTGTGTGTGTGTGAGTGTGTTGTGTGTGAGTGAGTGTGTGAGTGTGTTGTGTGTGAGTGAGTGAGTGAGTGTGTGTGTGTGTGTGTGTGTGTGTGTGTGTGTGTCTGTGTGTGAGTGAGTGAGTGAGTGTGTGTGTGTGTGTGTCTGTGTGTGAGTGAGTGAGTGTGTGGGAATTAAAGTCTTGCAGGTAAGGGCAATTCAACGCGGGGCTCCCTCACAGCTCTGAGATTAAAGTGTGGGCTTGTAAAAACAGACCCACAGTAAAGTAATATGTAGCGCTGTTTCCTGGGAGGTTCGATGAATATTACCCACTCACACCGGTCAGTGAGAATCTGAACTGTTTTTCCTGCCAAGCCCTTTGTGCCACCGCGAGTCCCAATGTGAAAACCGTCCAGAGGAACCCAGAAGCCTTTGAAGCGGAACGCTAATTTGCTTAAATGTAGCCTCCGTCCTGTTTCTATGCACTTTTAAATGGTGAACTCAAAATAGCTAAATGAAGGGCCTCCATGCATGCAGAAAAGGTTTGGAAGGTTTGAAGTGAGGGCTTTGTTTTCTGCAGTGAATAACGTTGCTCCAACGTTACAAAGAGGATCGCAAGAAGAGGAAAAAACATTCTGAACACGGTAACAACATACGTGTCCCAGAGCTCTTCTCCCGTTTTCCCGTCCTCAGAAGGAGATTGGGTTGTTTGAATTTCCTTTGGACTTACGGGGCAGTCGGGGAATTTTATTCATCAATGTCAGTGTCTGTAAGAAAACTGGTCACTTCCTCCACTTCCTCGAGGACAGCCAAGTTTTGTCACGGTGCTGATCGGAAAGACACGTGCCTGGTCGAGACCTTTAAGACCTTCGGAGGGTGAATGGACGAGCACAGAAAATGTACTGGTTTCAGTGTGCCTTTGTCACTGCGTGGTTTAAAATCAGTTTTTTTCCTATTGTGTGTAAGCTCTTCTGCTTATAATAACATTACAGATAAGGATCTTCATGGTATATTTTAAATTTACACTTGTCATTACCACAGTTAATGCTCAAACAGACTGGGAATGAAAAATGAAACACTGTTACCAATAATAACAAAGGTAAATGTAAAAAAGGTAAGGAATAAAAGAAGACATTCAGTGAACTTTATAATCCTTACTTAGTGACAGATTGTTGCAGCTATTAATTTCCATGGCTGAATACCATTACAGCCTAGCGAGACCAAGTTAAAAACCTACAGAATAAAGCAAGGTCGTCCCTGTGTGAAAGCCCGTTCCTGGTTCTTTGCTGCTCCTTTGGAAGACAAAGCGGTTCTACCTGGCATAAGCGGGTGGGGCAGACGACGGGAACACGAGGTTTTGTTACCGTAGTAACGACAGAAACGGGGGATATGAAGTTGAAAGCTCCAGAGCATCCTACGGGGCAGAAGTTCGCGTCCCCTAACAGTAGAACCAACCAGAGGCCGGGCCCTGAGAAACACAGATAATCCAGAGAGAGAATCTAGAACTGCAGGCGCAATAAATCTAAGCAAATTTGCACTGGTGTATCTGTCTATTGGCACTGAAGTCACAGAGTTTAAATACTTGTGCGTTTTGTTGAAACAGCTGTGGACATCTCCATCTATTCAACTACCCAACATCCCAAAGTAGCGTGATGATAACAAGCCGACGTCTTTTCCAATGGCTCCTTCCTGACCACCACAAGCCGGGCTGTTGTGAGGACTAGCTTCTGTATTCTCCAGAGTGTAGGAACCCAGTGTTAGGAGATGCTGCTGGGTCAACCAGAGGAACTGTCAGGACTTCCATACAGAAGGTGAACACAACTGACGACTCTGAGAACAGGATTCGTCTCCAACGTTGAAAGGTGCGTCTCCACGCGACAGTTTTGTCCTGTGGAGGACCTAACGAGGAAGATCTAATTGAATGGCTCACAGTCCTCCAAATTAATTAACGTACTGTAAAATTTGAATAGGTCATGAATAGAAAAAAGATAAATATGGTGTTTTCTCTTTGTCCTCATTTTATTCCAGAAAGGGGTTTAAATCTGATTATAATGATTAGGATTGTACTGAGCTGGGCAGAATGGTTATGTTTGAAATACTCTAATCTTGAGATGCAATAAATCAACTCCCCACTGAAATAACATTTAGAACAGTCTGAATGTGCAGGAAACCTGTGCAGACTAAAAAACGAGTTTAATGGGTACGTGTGCTGCTGAGAGCTGTTTTAAAAAAAGAGTAGACTCAGATGTGAGCTTCTGTGTGCGTATCTGGCCCAGTCTCCAGGTGCTGAATAATTGAAAATGCATTTACAGAGGAGTATAGTTCAAGGTAAAAGTTGTCATTTGATACATCGGCATTTGGAATATGATGGAGCGATCATTAATGCCCTTGTTTCTGCCCCATCAACAAACACACACACACACACACACACACACACAAACCAGTCCTCACACACACACACACACACACACACACACACACATATGCATACGTGTCCCTCCTGCAATCAGTACAACACACACGCACACACACGCACACAGACACACATGCACACACAGACACACACACACACACACATGTCTCTCCCGCAGTCAGTACAACACACATGCACACACACGCACACACAGACACACACACACACACACACGCACACAAAGACACACACAAACACACACACACACATATATACACACACACACACACACGCACACACGGACACACACACACACACACACGCGTGTCCCTCGGGCAGCCAGTACAACACACACAGGAGTTGGGATTGCTGTCTGAATTTATGAGGAGAGCCCGGGCACATGTCGTGAGCCCTCTCCCCCTGTCATCATTAAAGTTTCAGGCGGCACCGGGGGGTGGAAAGATGTGATGTGACTGCTGTTTCCAACAGCATCGGAACTCTTCCCCAAAGAACCACCGCTTGAAGGTAGCCATGGGCAACGGTGTGTCCGACACTGGAGTTCCCCTCGCGAGGTGCCACTGTGGCACTTACACTCAGCCGAGAGTGGAGTGACGCCACTCTGTCTGGGTGAGGCAGATCTACAAAGTTAATACATGTTAAATCATTTAAAACATTCCCCATCATTGTTTATAACGACAGAAGTGAGAGTGGGTTATTCATTGGTTACTCATCTTAATGAGCGATAACAGATTTATTTTGATTTTTTCAGGTTCCCCAGTCAAGCGTTCAAAACGTTAGACTGAAACCTTGTGGGAACTTCTAACCCGGAGGAGATTTAGATTTTTTTTTGCAGGGGCCCTCTTCAGGTTTGTCACAGAGGTTACCAAACTTAGCCCCGTCAGTCAGCAGACACAGCGGTCCCTTCCAATAACCACAGCGAGGGCCCACTCGGTAACAGCGGTCAGAATATGTGAACGTCGACGTCCCTCGAGTGCGGGGCAGAATTTAAAACCAACGACGGTCCTTAATTAAAAAATCATAATTTCCAACGCGCGCTGCCCCGACTTTCTGAAAAGGTCCCTCTTCAGGACTAACAAAATAAATATGATGCAAAATTCCAGACTCAAAATTGCTACTTCAATTCTGAGAGGCCTGGAGTGGAGTTTTTGTGCAATTTTGGCAAAAAACAAATACGTGTTCTTTATTTATTTATTTATTATGATGCAGGATAGCGGAGGTCACTAATGGATTTTGAATAAAAGAAAATGCTTCCCGGCAGAAACCAGTTGCCAGCGACACATTTGTCCTTTGGTTTGGCTCAATTAAAGCTTGCCAAAACGATTTCATTTACATCAAGATGACGTTTCCCGGTCAATTATTTCTCAAACGGGTCAAAGTTGATCACCTCTTCCGTTTCATGGGTGGCAGTTTCCGAGTTAAAGGAAAATCCATTCTTTGTCTTGCCTCTTCCCTGTTAGAGGGAAATAAAGTGTCTCAGGTGGGAATTATAGGGCAGCACTTCCAGGTTATCTGGGAGTTCAAACTTAGCGACCTACTCCCCCGTCTGCAATGGTAAAGCACCGTGAAAAACTGAAAAATCTGCCACAGCCTTCTTTAGTCTAAAAAAATATTCTTCTCTGCTTCTAATTTTCAACTGCTAATGAAATATTGAACACTAAAACGAATCTTTTATACAATCCATATATTTTTTTAAAAATTTCAGTTTAAAAATCATGTTTGTAAAAATATAATTTTAAAGTTGACTTGAAACATTCTGAAATTTAAAAAGTTGGAATCGTTGGGTGTGAATACTGAGAGAGAGAGAGAAAAAGACCCAATAACCCCTACATGAGTTCATTTGGAATTTTCTCCATCAACTTGCTTTTAAGAAGTCTCCCTCACAGGCAACTGATAGAACTATTTATGAGAATGCAGAAAATGTTACCTTTAAACGTGCTTTTAAAGTCATTTACTCTTTAAAATAAGCCAGAAGCGGTTATTTGTTTGGAATTCATTATACTCTAAAAGCAAGTGCAATTTGAACCCTGATTTAAGTTCCTGGTATTTAAACTATGTGCATCATTTCCAGTCCCTCAGAGAGAGAGCAAAACGGTTAAGAATTTCTAAACTGAATATGAAAAAACTTGCAATTTTGAAAGCATTTTGAAAGTAAAGTGTTTTTTTTTTTTGGAACAGTTTAAATAGCAAATTAATCATTAACACATCTCAGCAGTTATTTATTTCAGCTTTTATATTTTTAGTATATTTTTTCGTGCCTGAAAATCCACACTACTACCCGCTCTTTCCTTCATTTAACGCCCCCAGCGGGTTGCGTTCGATGTTTCTCCTGTAAGAAAAGAGGATGGAAGTGGACAAATCGCAGAAATGTCTCTGAAAAACCATCCTCTGGTGTTCCGACCCGAAACCGTCTTCAGTTGTCAGAACCAGCATAGAGAGAGGCGGATTCCTTTTTTATCAGTCATTTAGCAATCTATCTTCGACTTCCGAGAACAATGCAGGAAAACGCAGACACCTTTAACTTCTCCTGCCTTTTACAGGGGTGCAAAGAACCATTATAGAGAATGTGCTACGTGTGTGTAAGCATCACCGGGAAGGAGAGACCGAGGTGACACATTTTAACTCTAACATAAACTCTGACCGGGCATTTACAGAAAATATTTAACCAATGCCAGCAGAAGATCAGATAAGAAGAGATATTTACACTGCTCAATTCTTCAAATTTAAACAGACGGGGTCTGAAAAAATTCCTTTCAATAACATTGCGTGGTCAATTTGGAGGATATTCCTAAATCCTGGCACAATGATTAGCTATTTCTCAATACCTCTGAGAAAAGAGCTCTTTTCCCCATTTGTCATTCTTGGCGTCTTTATACGCCACCGAAGGCCAAATTTATAAATGTTGTTTGAAAAGTTACTTCCCATGTCTGGCCATCATTTACTTCTATACATTTCAGACAGTATTTTAATTGTTTACTGCAGTTGCCATGGAAACGCCCTTTTTGGCTGATCCTTGTCCTAAAGTTCCATAATTCCTTTAAATGTGCGTTGCAGTGGTAAAGAACAGGCCCCTGTTCCCACTGGGTCATTGGGTTATTTATTAAATGTTAAATATTTCTGTCCTGAACTTAAAATTACTGTCCAAAAATGTAATGTACTTGCTTGGTGATCAATGCATTTACAATGCATTTAATAAAGTTTGTATCCATCCATCAATCTGTCCCCTTCATCACACCCCACACAGTGGTCTCCTAAGTGCCCATGTGGCAACTGTCCCACAAGAGCAACCAGTCCATCCCATTCAAGCCAGAATGAGATGTGATGGTCACCTGGAACTCCCTCACCTTCACACACGCTTTTGGTTGCGGTTGGTGCACGCTTTCGGTGCGGTTGGTGCACGCTTTCAGTACACGCTTTCGGTACACGCTTTCGGTGCGGTCGGTGAATTCTTTCGGTGCGGTTGGTGCACGCTTTCGGTACACGCTTTCGGTGTGGTCGGTGCACGCTTTCGGTACACGCTTTCGGTGCACGCTTTCGGTGCACGCTTTCGGTGCACGCTTTCGGTACATGCTTTCGGTACACGCTTTCGGTACACGCTTTCGGTACACGCTTTCGGTGTGGTCGGTGCACGCTTTCGGTGCACGCTTTCGGTGCGGTTGGTGCACTCTTTCGGTGCACGCTTTCGGTGCGGTTGGTGCACGCTTTGGGTACATGCTTTCGGTACATACTTTTGGTACGGTTGGTACACGCTTTCGGTGCGTTTGGTGCGTGCTTTCGGTACCATCAGTCTCCATGAAAGAGCACAGCCCTGCACATAGACCAGATAAAAAA